>LR753312.1:297587-316395 GCA_902729485.2 Mus minutoides
ATATATATATATATATATATATATATATATATATATATATATATATCACCTGTTTGCAGAATAAATTATGAAAATAAATCTCAGGTACATAGGTAACTGGTACTATTCTTTGAAGTTTTTAAATAAAATCTCAATATCCCAAAGTCTATGTACTCTAACGTATTAATGTAAATAATTTCTAAGAATTTTTTAGAGGTAAGGGAGCCATCTTGTCTCCTGGGTCCCTCTGAGACCAGTCTGTACAGATCAGTTTGGGGATTGCAGAAGCAACAGAGCTTTTGGGACAGACCCCCATTTCTGGCTGCAGAAATCCAGGCACCTTCCCCACTAGAGGAGAGGTGGCAACCTAGGAGGGCTGTAACACTCTGAGCAGGTAAGGGAGCCATCTTGTCTCCTGGTTCCCTCTGAGACCAGTCTGCACAGATCAGCTCGCAGACTGCAGAAGGTGAGTGGACTGCAGAAGCAACAAAGCTTCTGGGACAGGCAGAATACACAGCTTCTGGGACAGAACTCCGATTCAGGCTGCAGACATCTGGGCACCCCCCCCAGAGGAGTTGTGGCCACCTGGAAGGGCTGTGACCCCAGAACAGGTAAGGGAGCAACATTGTCTCCTGGGTCCCACACAGCTTCTGTGACAGGCAGAAGTCACACAACTTCTGGGACAGACCCCCATTTCAGGCTCCAGACATCCAGGCACATTCCCCAGCAGAGAAGAGCTGACCACCTGGGAGGGTGCTGACCTCCAATGCAGGCCCAGTTTTAGGCCTTCATCATCAACCAGGAGGCGTGTCTGAAAGCCAGACCTCTGTGCACTATCCTGCAAGAAGAGAGCTTTCCTGAAGAGAGTACTCTGACCACTGAGACTCAGAAGATAGCTGGACTCCCAGGACAGCTAACAGAGGCTAAAAGAATCACAGGAGAAACAGGTTCCAGCCAGAGACAACTATAACAAATAACTCCAGAGATTACCAAATGGCAAAAGGCAAACATAAGAATCTTACCAACAGAAACCAAGACTGCTCTCCATTATCAGAACCCAGCACTCACACCTCAGCCAGTCCTAGATACCCCTACATTCACGAAAAGCCAGTCCTAGATACCCCAACACTCCCAAAAAGCAAGGCTCAGATATAAAATCATATCGCATGATGCTGGTAGAGGACATGAAAAAGGACATTAATAACACAATTAAAGAAATACAGGAGAACACTGCTAAAGAGGTAAAATTTCTTAAAGAGGAAACACAATAATCACTTAAAGAACTTAGGAAAACTCAAACAAACAGGGGATGGAATTGAAAAAAAAACCAGCAGGACCTAAAAAGGGAAGTAGAAACAATAAAGATAACACAAAGGGAGACAACTCTGGAGATAGAAACTCTTAGAAAGAAATCAGGAACCATGGATGTGAGCATCAGCAACAGAATACAAGAGATGGAAGAGAATCTCAGGTGCAGAAGATTCAATAGAGAACATGGGCACAACAATCAAAGAAAATGCAAAATGCAAAAAGATCTTAACTCAAAACATCCAGGAAATCCAGGACACAATGAGAAGACCAAACCTAAGGATAATAGGGATAGATGAGAATGAAGATTTTTCGAATTAAAGGCCAGCAAATATCTTCAACAAGGTCATAGAAGAAAACTTCCCAAACCTAAAGACAGAGATGCCCATGAACATACAAGAAGCCTACAGAACTCCAAATAGACTGGAATAGAAAAGAAATTCCTTATGACACATAATAATCAGAACAACAAATTCACTAAATAAAGACAGAAAGAATATTAAAAGCAGTAAGAAAAATGGTCAAGTAACATATAAAGGCAGACCTATTAGAATCACACCAGACTTCTCACCAGAGACTATGAAAGCTAGAAGATCATGGACAGATGTTATACAGACCCTAAGAGAACACAAATGCCAGCCCAGGCTGCTATACCCAGCAAAACTCTCAATTGCCATAGATGGAGAAACCAAAGTAGTCCATGACAAAACCAAATTCACACAATATCTTTCCACAAATCTAGCCCTACAAAGGACGATAACAGGAAAATACCAACAAAAGGACAGAAACTACACCCTAGAAAAAATAAGAAAGTAATCCTTAAACAAACCTAAAAGAAGACACCGCAAGAACAGAATATCAACTTTAACAACGAAAATAACAGGAAACAACAAATACTTTTCTTTAATTTCTCTTAAAATCAATGGACTCAATTCCCCAATAAAAAGACATAGACTAATAGACTGGCTACACAAACAGGACCCAACATTGTTCTGCTTACAGAAAACCCACCTCAGGGAAAAAGGAAAGAAATTACCTTTTGAATGAAAAGCTGGAAAACAATTTTCCAAGCAAATGGTCCAAAGAAACAAGCAGGAATAGCCATTCTAATATTGAATAAAATAGACTTTCAACCCAAAGTTATCAAAAAAAGGCAAGGAGGGACACTTTATACTCATCAAAGATAAAATTTACCAAGATGAATTCTCAATTCTAAATATCTATGCTCCAAATGCAAGAACAGTCACATTCATTAAAGAAACTTTAGTAAAGCTCAAAGCACACATTGCACCTCACACAATAATAGTGGGAGACTTCAACACCCCACTCTCACCATTGGACAGATCCTGGAAACAGAAACTAAACAGAGACACATGAACAATAACAGAAATTATGAAACAAATGGATTTAATAGATATCTACAGAACATTTTATTCTAAAACAAAAGGATATACCTTCTTCTCAGCACCACAGGGTACCTCCCCCAAAATTGACCATATAATCGGTCACAAAATAGGCCTCAACAGATACAAAAATATTGAATTTATCACATGCATCATATCAGATCACCATGGACTAAGGCTGATCTTCAATAACAGCATAAGTAATAGAAAGCCAGAATTCACTTGGAAACTGAACAACATTCTATTCCATGATACTTTGGTAAAGGAAGAAATAAAGAAATTAAAGACTTTTTAGAGTTTAATGAAAATGAAGCCACAACATACCCAAACTTATGGGACACAATGAAAGCATTCCTAAGAGGAAAACGTATAGGCCTGGGTGCCTCAAGAAGAAACTAGAGAAAGCTTACACTAGTAGCCTGACAAAACACATAGAGGCCCTAGAAATAAAGGAAGCAAATTCATCCAAGAGGAGTAGATGGTAGGAAATAATCAAACTCAGGGCTGAAATCAACCCAGTGGAAACAAAAAGAACTATTCAAGAATCAACCAAACCAGGAGCTGGTTCTTTGAGAAAATCAACAAGATATATGAACCCTTAGCCATACTAACTAGAGGGCACAAGGACATTGTTCTAATTAACAAAATCAGAAATGAAAAATTAAACATAACAACAGAACCTGAGGAAATCCAAAACATCATCATGTCTTACTACAAAAGGCTATACTCAACAAAACTGAAAAACCTGGGTGAAATGGAAAACTTCCTAGACAGATACCAGGTACCAAAGTTAAATCAGGATCAGATTAATGACCTAAACAGCCTAAACAGTACCATTTCCTCTAAAGAAATAGAAGCAGTTATCAATATTCTCCCAACCAAAAAAAAAAAAAAAAAAAAAAAAATGGGACAAGATGGGTTTAGTGCAGAGTTCTATCAGACCTTCAAAGAAGACCTAATTCCAACTCTCCTCAAACTAGTCCACAAAATATAAGCAGAAGAAACTCTACCCAATTCATTCTATGAAGCCACAATTACTCTGATACCTAAACCACACAGAGATCCAACAAAGAAAGAGAACTTCAGACCAATTTCTCTTATGAATATCAATGCAAAAATACTCAATAAAATCCTTGCAAACTGAATCCAAGAACACATCAAAACAAGTATGACCAAGTAGGCATCATTCCATGGATGCAGGGATGGTTTAAGAAATCTATCAACGTAATTCACTATATAAAAAAAAACTCAAAGACAAAAACCACATGATCATCTCTTTAGATGCCGAGAAAGCATTTGACAAAATCCAACACCCATTCATGATAAAAGTTTTGGAAAGATAAGGAATTCAAGGCAATCTACAGCAAACCAGTAGCCAACATCAAACTGAATGTAGATAATCTCAAAGCAATCCCACTAAAATCAGGGACTAGAAAAGGCTGCCCACTTTCTCCCTACCTATTCAATACAGTACTTGAAGCAATTCAACAACAAATGGAGATGAATGGGATATAATTGGAAAGGAAGAAGTCAGAATATCACTATTTGCAGATGATATGATAATATATATAAGTGAGCCTAAAAATTCCTCCAGAGAACTCTTAAACCTGATAAACAGCTTCAGTGCAGTAGCTGGATATAAAATTAACTCAAACAAATCAATGGCCTTTCTCTACACAAAGAATAAATGGGCTGAGAAAGAAATTAGGTAAACAACATCCTTTATAATAGTCACAAATAATATAAAATACCTTGGTGTGACTCTAACTAAGCAAGTCAAAGATCTGTATGATAAGAACTTCAATCTCTGAAGAAAGAAATCCAAGAAGATCTCAAAAGATGGAAAGATCTCACATGCTCATAGATTGGCAGAATTAATATGGATGAAATCACTATCCTGCAATCTACAGATTCAATGCAATCCCCATCAAAATTCCAACTCAATTCTTCACTGAATTAGAAAGGGGAATTTACAAATTCATCTGGAATAAAAAACAAAAACAAACAAACAAACAAACCTAGGATAGCAAAAACTATTGTCAACAATAAAGAACTTCTGGTGGAATCACCATGCCTGAACTCGAGATGTACTACAGAACAATTATGGTAAAAACTGCATGGTACTGGTACAGAGATAGACAGGTAGATCAATGTAATAGAATTGAAGACCCAGAAATGAACCCATATACCTATGGTCACTCGAACTTTGACAAGGGAGCTAAACCCATCCACTGGAAAAAAAAGACAGCATTTTCAACAACTTGTGCTGGCACGACTGATAGATATCATGTAGAAGAATTCAAATTGATCCATTCTTATCTCCTTTTACAAAGCTCAAGTCTAAGTGGATCAAAGACCTCCACATAAAACCAGAGACACTGAAATTTATAGAGGAGAAACTGGGGAAAAGCCTTGAAGATATGGGCACTGGGGATAAATTCCTAAACAGAACAGCAATGGCATATGCTGTAAGATCAAAAATTAACAAATGGGACCTCATGAAATTGGAAAGCTTCTGTAAGGCAAAAGACATTGTCAATAAGACAAAAAGGACACCAACAGATTGGGAAATGATTTTTACTAATCCTAAATCTGATAGGGAACAAATATCCAATATATATATAAATAGTTCAAGAAGCTGGTCTCCAGAAATTCAAATAACCCCATTTAAAAATGGGTACAGAGCTAAACAAAGAATTCTCAAGTGAGGAATATTGAATGGCAGAGAAGCACCTGAAAAAATGTTCAACATCCTGAATCATCAGGGAAATGTAAATCAAAACAACCTTGAGATTCCACTTCATTCCAATCAGAATGCCTAAAATAAAAAAAATTCAGATGACAGCAGATGCTGGTGAGGATGTGGAGAAAGAAGAACACTCCTCCATTGTTGGTGGGATTTCAAGGTGGTACAACCACTCTGGAAATGAGTCTGGAGCTTCCTCAGAAAATTGGACAAAGTACTACAAGAATATCAAGCAATACCTCTCCTGGGAAAATACCCAGAAGATGTTCCAACAGGTAATAAGAACACATGCTCCACTATGTTCATAGCAGCTTTATTTATAATTGCCAGACGTTGGAAAGAACCCAGATGTCCCTCAACAGAGGAATGGATACAGAAAATGTGGTAGATTTATACAATGGAGTACTACTCAGCTATTAAAAACAATGGATTTATGAAATTCTTGGGCAAATGGATGTATCTGGACGAAATCACCCTTAGTGAGGAAGCCAAATCACAAAAGAAGTCATTGGATATGCACTCACTGATAAGTGGATATTAGCCCAGAAACTAAGAATACCCAAGATACTATTTGTAAAACACAGAAAAATAAAGAAAAAATGAAGACCAAAGTGTGGATACTTCATTCCTCACTAGAATAGAAAACAAAACAGCCATGAAAGAGTTACAGAGAAAAATTTTGGAGGTAAGACAAAAGGATGGACCATCCAGAGACTACCCCACCCAGGGATCCATCCAATAATTAGCCACCAAACCAAGATACTTTTGCATATGTCAGAAAGATTTTGCTGAAAGGACCCTGAAATAGTTGTCTCTTTTTTTGCTATACCAGTTCCTGGCAAATACAGAAGTGAATGCTCACAGTCATGTATATAATGGAACACAGGGTCCCAATGGAGGAGCTAGAGAAAGTACCCAAGGAGCTGAATGGGTCTACAACCCTATATGGCTGGAACAACTATATGAACTAACCAGTAACCCCAGAGCTCATGTCTCTAACTGCATATGTAGCAGAAGATGGCCTAGTTGGCCATCATTCGGAAGAGAGGCCCCTTGGTCTTGCAAACTTTATATGCCCCAGTGAAGGGGAACGGGGATGCCAGGGTCAAGAAGTGGAAGTGGGCTGAGCAGAGCGGCGGGGTGGGGGTGGGGGTGGGATGGTAGGCGATTACAGGGAACTTTTGGGATAGTATTTGAATGTAAAGAAATTTTCTAACAAAAAAAGAAAAAAGAAAAAAATGAATTTTTTAAAATATGGTTCACTAACTTTCACTAGTGTTTAGTGTCATTAAACAATTGTTATTAGAGTTGTTTTTGGAACCTCGTACTTGATAATGGGATAATTCATTATGACAGGTCTGTGAGATTTGAGTATTGGCATATTTGAGATAATTTTGTGGTAAATATTACCTTTGTGATTTAAGAGTTTTTTTTAGAAAAACTGACAATAACAAAATTACTTCTTTTATATGTGCTTGGAAACTTAATTATTATCATTAAACAGTTTTAATAGAAATTATGTAACCAGTACCCCCCCCCCCCAGAGCTGTGTCTCTAGTTGCATATGTTGCAGAGGATGGCCTAGTCGGCTATCAATGGGAGATGAGTCCCTTGGTCTTGTGAAGATTATATGCCCCAATACAGGGGAATGCCAGGGCCAGGAAACAGAAGTGTGTATTTGGGGGAGCAGGATAGGGGGTGGATATAGTAGACTTTCAGAGAGGAAACTAAAAAATGGGATCACATTTGAAATGTAAAGGAATAAAATATCTAATAAGAAAAAAATGAAAAAAAATGTCACAATGTTTCATGTTTAAGTTGTAAATTCTCTTTTTCTAATACAACTTCCATTATTTCCTGGGTCCATTGTTGCTGTAATTTTATTTGGCTATAATATATCTAATGAGTGTGCCTCTGATGAGTAATGGGTTTTCAAATCACCATGTGTATTCCAGCCCATTTGAGTTCATATAAGGTATGATTAGGTATTTGTGACTTTATAACATAAATAAACAAAACTAATAGAATTTTTGCTATGATGTATTATTAGCAATTATGTATAACAAATTAAACTACTATACAATTAACACTTGACCTATAATGGATCCAAATTATGGTCATGTGATGATCGTAAGGAACCATTACTAACTCAAATGCTATAGGATGTATCAAGACAGAGACAAACTTTTATTACAATATAAACCTCAGAAGCATTTCATTGGAGGAAGACAGATTTAGAAGTCATATTTGTGGAAAAACAAAGATATTTGGCTAACACAAAATTAACAATGTTATGCTGATTTGATTATCTGAACAAAATTATGTTCAAAAAAGTTGGAGGGAACATATTTTTTTTTCCAAATCAAGGGGAAAAAGTTGTCATTTTTCTTAAAAATTTATACATTGAAGTTGGGCAGAATAGTGTATTCCTGTAGTGGCAGAATGTGGTATAAGCCAGATTATGATACCAGTGCCAACAGTCAGCTTCAAAGAGAGACACTTGAAACTATAAATTGCATAATTTTCTAGAAGGGTAGAAGTGAGTGTGTGTGTGTGTGTGTGTGTGTGTGTGTGTGTGTGTAAACAATTCCTTGACACTAAATTTCATGACTAAGTAGTCTGAGAGGAAAAATGTTATTTATTTATTTGTTTGTTTATTTATGTTTGTACATTTTTGGAGAAGAAATTATCACAGAATAGCCCAGGCTGGCTCAGAACATGATTTCCTTCTATATCCATCTCCTGCATTCTATGTGTATAAGTATGTGCCAAGATTTACATGTGTCTGGGAAAGCAGCAAAACCCAAACTATTTGAATTATCACATGCTAAGCTAAGATGTTCATTCTATGATTTGTAAGTTTAAAACATCATTGAACATATGAGAAATCACTAGAGATGTCCAAGATTAAAAAAAAAAAAAAAAAAAAAAAAAGAACTGCTTTCATGTGTTTTTGCTTTGATCTTAGTTTTAAAAAAATTAGGCTAAGGCTGTGTTAGTGAATTTAGAAATGTGGATACAGATTGTGAAATATTTAAATGTAGAATTCATTGGTTGTGTTCAGCAGAGCGGATTGAAGAAATTAGTGAGAAAACTACTAGCTTTCTCTAACTAATGTGTAATGGAATTAATATTAAGAACAAAGATTTTGTTTTATTTCACACCAAATGTATTGAGCTATAAGTGGAACATGACCATGAATATAATAGAAATGAAATATCCCAAGAGAAGTCTAAGAATATAAATCATCTTTCAAAATATTAGTACTTAGATTCTTGACACTCTCCTAGCTGAGGATGGCATGATATATTACACTGGTAACACTTCTAACACAGATGGAAAAATAATCTTTTGTTGATATGTTTTTCTTTTTTCTTTTTTTTTCTGTTCCAGACATCAAACACTGAGCCCAATACATGGCAAGCCAGTGATCTATCATTTTGTATTCAAATCTCTAAATTATCCTCTACAAACTGAACGCAAACGCACACATCCACACCACACACACAGACACAGTGTGTCCTGTGTTCTGTCATTGTTCACTTCTGGCCTCACATTCATCACTAGATGCCTATTACATTTTCTATATTTAGTCACTCATTATATATGGATATGTGTATGATTCTTAGAATAAGCAAGCTATTTATGAGGTCAAAGGGAACTTGCAAATATTGTTTCTGTATCTATTTCCAATTTTCTGAGGAACTGCCAGATTGATTTCTAGAATAGTTTTACAGGTTTGTAATCCTACCAGAAATGGAAGATTTTTTTTTCCTTTCTCTACATCCTTGCCAGCATGTGTTGTCCCTTGAGATTTTAATCTTAGCCATTATGATTGGTATGAGATAGAATCTCAGGTTCATTTTGATTTGCATTTTCTGATGACTGAAGATGTTCAACATTTCTTTAAATGTTTCTTGGTCATTCAAGATTCCTCACAACCCACACACCCAAACAAGTTAAACAGGGAGGAAGGCTCACATGAAGATGCTTCAATCACACTTAGTAGAAAAAAAAATAGTCACAGAAAGCAGAAAGAGGGAGGGAAATGGGTAGTAGAGGGGAAGGGAAGAGGAATCTGGTAGCAAATTCAGGTGCACAGCAAGACAGAAGAGAGGCCCAGAGGGGCAGGAGAATGGATGGAAAACTGCAGGTGCCAGGGCTGGGAAGAGGGGAGAATCTCTAGCAAGTCCAAGACATCCAGTATAGAGGTGGTTCACAGGAGTCAATGAAGATGACTTTAGCAAAGATGCTTAACCATGGGGACATGGAACCTGAAGAGACCACCTCCAAGCAGGTCCCTGATGGTAGGTTGCTCCCACAATTTTTGTTGTTGTTGTTGTTTGTTCGTTTGTTTATTTTTTGTTTTGTTTTGTTTTTGAGTCAGGGTTTCTCTGTGTAGCCCTGGCTGTCCTGTAGACCAGGCTGGCCTTGATCTCAAAAATCTGCCTGCCTCTGCCTCCCAAGTACTGGGACTAAAAGCATGCACCACCACTGCCCTACACCCACAAGAATTTTAATCCATAACTTATCCTTGTCTAAAAGAAATGATGAATGAAAAAGCAAAGACTGAAAGAAAGGCAACCAATACAGGCCCAACTTAAAACCAATCCCTCTCACCAGTACCAGTCCCTGACATTATTAATGATAGTCATTAATGCTTATTGACATGAGCCTAGACAACCTCTTCTCTGAATGGCTCGACTCAGTAGGTGACTGAAAAAGATACAGACACCCACAGCCAAACGTTAAACAGAGGTCAGGGACACTTTTGGAAGAGATTAGGGAAGGACAGAACGCCCTGAAGAAGATTAGAACCCCATAGGAAGACCAAAAATATCAACAAACATTGACCCCTGAGGGTTCTCAGAGTGTAAGCTACCAAAATCAAAGGACGTACATAGGGTGGAACGAGCCCCACTCCCAACCCCACACACATATATAGCATTTAGGTCAGTCTTCATGGCTTCCTTGTCTGGCCTCACTGGAAGAACTGTGTGTGTAATACGTGAAATTGATGTGTCAGGATGGCAAGATACATGTAGCAGATATCCTGTCCTCTCAGAGGAAAAGGGGTGGGGGACTCTATGAAGAAGAGTTAACAAGTTTGGGATGTAAATAAATAAATAATATATTTTTAACAGAGCACATTTTAGCCCTCCTTTTTAAAATGATAAACCGGTTGAGAAAGAAATTTTGAGAAACAATACCCTTCACAATAGCCACAAATAATTTAAAATATCTTGGTGTAACTGTAAACAAGCAAGTGAAAGACATGTAAAATAAGAACTTGAAGTCTCTGTAGAAATTTAAGAAGTGAGAAGATTTAAGAATCTCTCATGCTCATAGATCACTAGGGTCAATGTAGTAAAAATGATCCCCTTACCTAAAGCAGTCTACAGATTCAATGCAATACTAATCAAAATTCCTACATAATTATTTTCAGACTTTGAAAGAACAATTCTCAATTACATAGAGAAAAAAAAAAAAAAAAAAAGAAAAACAAGATAGCTAAAAACAATCCTGTACAACAAAAGAACTTTGAGTCAAAAGATTTCTGGGAGGATTGCTGTCTTTATCCCTCTCCTGGGAGTCCTGCCTGGGTACAGAAAGTGGCCACTTCAGGTTCCATAATCCCGACAGCTAGGAGTCTCATCTAGAGTCATCACCAGAGATTTTGTAGGCCTTCTCCTCAGTCTGTCCCTAGAGAACATCCTTCTGCCTGACAAGAATATCTGTCTTCTCCCCTGCTGTCCTTCAATTGATGACCTTTCCTGGTTCCCCTCCCTATGCCCTCTCTCTGATTTTCCCTTCTGAGTAACTTTCAAACCTCATCCCTTGGCTCCTCATTATTATTTGGCTTGTTTAAGTCTGTGGATTGTAACATGTGTATCATAGAATTTATGGCTAGTATTCACTTATAAGTGAGGACACACCATGGATGACTTTTGGGGTCTGGGTTTCCTCACTCAGAATTAATAAATTAATAATTAATTCTAGTTCCATCTATTTGTTTTGGTCTTTCTTTTTATATTTTATTTAGTCATGTATGTTTGGAATTGGAATTGATTGATTCCTCACAGAGGTTTCCCCTTCTCTTTTTGCCTCCACCTTCCTCTCTCTCTCTCTCTCTCTCTCTCTCTCTCTCTCTCTCTCTCTCTCTCTCTCTCTCTCCTCTCCCTCTCAATAAACCTCTTACTTGTAAAACCTCTTACTTGTAAAACTGTTTGGTCCCAGCATGCTGTGTGAGCCGCTATTTTAATACATTGCTATCTTATGAAGATAATAGAGTCCTTTAAGGAGGATATAAAAACTCACTTAACGAAATACAACAAAACACAGATAAACAGGTAGAAGCTCTTAAGAAAGAACAAATAAATCCCTTAAAGACATATAGGAAAACATAACCAAAAATGTGAAAGAATTCAGTAAAGTGGTCCAAGAGGTAAGAGTGAAGTAGAAATAATAAAGAAAACACAAATGGAGGCAAACCTCGAAATGGAAAACCTAGGAAAGTGGCCAGGAATTACAGATGAGAGTATCTCCAATAGAATACAAGAAATAGAAAAGAGAATCTCAGGTGTAGAATATACAGTAGAAGAGATTGACAAAACTGTCAAAGAAAATTCAAAATGTAAAAAAAATCCTAACCGGGAAATCCAGGAAATCCGGGATACAATGAAAAGTCCAAATCTAAGTATAATTGGAATAGAAGACTAAGATTCCCAGCTCAAAGGACCTGAAGATGTCTTCAACAAAATCATAGAAGAAAAATTGCCCAACCTAAAGAAAGTGATGGCCATAAAGGTACAATTCTATAGAACACCAACTAAATGGGACCAGGAAATCAAACCATCTTGTCACATAATAATCAAAAACACTAAATACATAGAACAAAGAAACAATATTAAAAACTGCAAGGAAAGAGAGTCAAGGAACAAAGGTAGACCTATCAGAATTACAACAGACTTCTCAACAGAGACTATGAAAACCAAAAGAACCTTGTCAGAGGTCATAAAGACTCTAAGAGAAAAAACTGAGAAATAGACCTGCCTCTGCCTCCCAAGTGCTGGGATTAAAGGTGTGCACCACCACGCCCGGCTGACTGGATGACTTCTGAGTGTGCTCATTCAGAGATGATGCACCTAACCTTCAAGAGACTGGAGGCCCCAGAATCTTTAGAGTTCAGATAGGGTAAGGGGTGCAGACATCCATGTTGAGACAGGCAGTGGGGAGGAGGTATGGAATGTAGAACAGTAGGAGGATGGATAGGGGAGCAGGGAATAAAATATGGAGTGTAAAATAATTTAATTTTAAAAAGAAAAAAAAAAGGAAAAGGGATTGATGTAAACAAAATTAAAAATTAGCGTTTCACCAACTAAAAATCAACTTGGCAAACATTAAAGTGATTAAAAATATAAGTTATATCAAGATGTATTCCCTTTTAATGTATTAATTTTATTTATTTATTTAGTTATTCATTTGTTTGTTTGTTTATTTATTTATTTATTTATTTATTTATTTATTTATTTATGGTTTTTTGAGACATGTTTTTTCTGTGTAGCCCTGGCTGTCCTGGAACTCACTTTGTAGACCAGGCTGGCCTGCTTCTGTCTCCCGAGTACTGGGATTAAAGGCCTGCACCACCATGTTTCTGCTAGGATAATCAAATCATATCTAATAACACTAATGCTCATTATCAGCTTTTTAAAAAACCAAATACAAGATTTATGGTTATTTTACTAACAACCAGAAAGAATGTTTCAACAATTTTAATTACCCATTTGACGATATAATTATTTTTTTTCAATAAACATTAAATATATTTCATTTTCAGTTATGAATAAAGAAATAATAATAATTTGTAAATGCACAGATATGTTTTTCTTGGTAAATTTGTATAGTAAATACATATACATGTTCTCCCAGTGAATGGATTATATTTCTCAATTCCCCATAACTAGTATGCATATATATAATGTAAATATGTTACTAAGCTTGTTATCAATGTCAGAAAATGGCTGACATACATGAATTAAAAATAAAAATTTACTATTAATCACCATTTCAACTGTCTTGACATTCTTTCCTATTAATATTATTTTGTCTGTTTTGATATTTGTTTGTATGTCTGAAGAGAGGTTGCAGATGACAGCAAATGGGAAAACTGTGAAGTAGAAAGAACCCTGAACTTTTCAAATGCTTTAATTGGGAATATAATTAATAATTTATTATTGGCATATTTCTGTGTATAATATTTTAGATTATGATAAAAATACAGAAACTAAAAGATTCAAAATGTTATTTGAACATTTGCAACATTCAGAATCCTTAAGAGAAAATGCTGATTCCTTGCCTACCGATAGATTTAGTGAAACAAAATTTACATATTAGATAATTTAACATATTGATTATTATGACAACAGGAAGAAAGTCATGTGCTACAGGACAAGAAATTGCAAACAGATATCTGGTAAAAACTTCTGTGCAACCAAGGCTCCTTAATTGAATATAGCTATATGTCTCTGTTATAGTAAATAAAACCTTAAAGAATTACTTTTTTAGTATGCCACACTACGTATTTGATAAAAAAAATATTTGAATCACTCCTAGAAAAGAGATCAGCCCCCTTTTTATGTAGTTGACGGTTAATGAATATTTATTAAAAACATAAGTGTCTGAGCATACTGTCATTATGGTGATAGAGCTTTCCCTGTTATCAGCACATTTTATATTCAATAATGAAAAAAGTTATTTACTAAGAATGTAATACATTGTAAACCCTGTGAAAAGAATTCTACAAATATCACCAACTGATCTCACAGACTCACTCAATCCCAAACAGAAAGGCTAGATAAAATTATTTTCCTGAATTCTATGTTATTTTGAACCCTATTAAGGGTACATTTCAATCTAATGCATTTTGTGTTTATCCCTTACAACAAGTCAACAAAACTGTATAACCATTACCATTAATATTTAATGTTACATAAAAATATGTTTTGTTCTAGTGCTTAACTTGAAAAATTGATCTAGTGGGGGAAGAATAAGCTTATAATTTAAAAACAATACAAAAATGTTTTCCGTAATGTGATAGATTCTAAAGTGTAGTTACTATACTCATTGCTTGCCTCATCTTGTACAGATTTATCACACCTATTAGACTTCTGTAAGTGTCATTTTATTTCTGATGTCTGTAAAACTAAATGTCCAAAGAAGTGTGGGACACGGCATCCAAGTCTGTCTTATAATAGTTCGCTGTGATAACAGTTGCTTATTATCCAGTGAATTTGTGAGTATCTTATTGAAGTCAGATGAGCCATAGAAGGAAGAATTCAAGGTTTCTAAAGCACTGCTCAAATGACAGCTGTAAATTCATCACAAATTCTGTTCAATATTTATTAATTAATATAAATGTTAAGCCACTTACATTTTGGAATTCATCTACTATAATATGTACATTAATGTTATTTATCAGAAATTGCATTTTGTTTTTTATTTTACTTTAATTTTTTTATTCTTTAAACATCTTTTACAGTCCAGACTTTATCCTAGTCCATCCTCTGACTTTTCTGCATCTCACATCTCCTCTCCTCATCCACCCCCATCTCCAAGAGGATGTCTGCATCCCCAACCTCACCAGACCTCCCCACTATCTGGGGCCTCCAGTCTCTTGAAGGTTACCTTCAGTCTCTTGAAGGTTAGGTTCATCTTCTCTGATTGAACCCAGACCCAGCAGTCCTCTGCTGTATATATATTGAGGTCCTCAAATCAGCTGATGTATGCTGCCTGGTTGATGGCTCAGTGTCTAAGCAATCTCAGGGTTCCAGGTTTGTCGATACTGCTCGTCTTCCTATAGGGTCACTTTCCTCTTCAGCTTTTTCCATCTTTACTGTAATTCAACCACAGGGATCAGCAGATTCTGTCCATTGGTTGGGTGTAAATATCTGCATCTGACTCTTTCAGCTGCTTGTTGGGCATTTTGGACTGCAGTCATGATAGGACTCTCTTTGTAAGCACACCATAGCATCAGTATTAGTGTCATGCCTTGAGGCCTCCCCCTGAGCTGTATCCCAATTTGCGACTACAACTGAAGTGCTACCACATAGATGTAAACTTCATTCTATAAGTTTTACAAACAGTAAATAGTATGGTTATGGATTTGAAGGTTAAAATGATGAAAGCCAATGATGTGCATGCAAAAAATTTCGCTAAACTGTTGCTTGTTATAACTTGAAAGTTAAATTATACATGACTGCTTACACTGTAGCTTTAAAGACCCAAAGCCTGAGATATGGTGTGACCTACTTGTGCTTTGTGTTTTCACAAAATATTTAAAAACATATTTGAGTAGTTTGAAATCAGAGACTGATTTGGGTACATAACTCTAATCCATTTTTTTTTTTTTTATGTGACAAAAGTTAGATCAACAGTTCATAGCCATGTGTAGATACATTGCAAGATTCAGGTCAACCTGGGATATATCAGATCCTCCTTCAAATCAAACAAACAAGTCAACAAAGGAAAAAAAAAACTAATATTTGGAACTTTATTTCAACATTAAGGGACATATGATAAGATGACATTTTTTTTCTCTTTAACAAACCAAAGAAAAAATTTAAAAAGTGGTTTTAGATGACAATAATTTTAATACATCTATTAATTATAGTGCAGTGACATACATTCAATAATTAGTAAATTTTGTCATAGAAAGAGACCATTATAAAAAATCACAACCAATCAAATGCAATGTTGCTGTGCCCAGTCCCCACAGACACATCTACAAAATAATTCCCATGACTCAAGGATCATGCAGAGGAGGAAGTCGAAAGATTGTAAAGGCCAGATAACCAAGAAGTTTGCTGTGGTTCTGTGTTTCCTAGTAATGTCAGAAGCTATACTCATAAAGTCTCACCAATATGACTTTTATAAATTTGAGCTGAATAAAGACGATAGTAGATATGCTACAATAAATGGTAGAACGCACATAAGACCTCAAGCCTAACTAAAGAATTACATGAAGCTAAGAAATTATGAGAATGGAAGAAACTGTGCCTTACCGAAAACAACACAAATTCTTTATCCAATGCATATTGGTGAGCAATGAAAACATACACTCAAGTGACATTGAACATATTGAGGAGGTTGTACTTATGTATTTAGCAATATATATCTGTGTTATACACATATAAGGAACAACAAATAATGGGGAAAAAAGAGGCCATGGATTTAAAAGAAAAGAATAAGGGGTATATGGGAGATTTGGGAGGGAAGAAAAGAGAGAGAAATGTTGTAATTATACTATAATCTCAAAAATAAAAGAAAGAAAAAATAAATAAGAAAAATGTTAAAATAGATTTTTACATATAAGTATCAATTTCAAAAAAATCGGTTGTTTTAACATGATTAGGTAGAAACAATTACAAAATTTAGAACTTGCTACAGCATATCTAGCTCAATCTAGATAATTATATACTACATTATATTGAGGTCTTCTAAATGATAAACAGGATGAGAAATATGGTGAACTTTGGTTTTGAAGATTTAATTAGGAGAACATTCATATATTTGTGGATATTTCAAATGCATTAAGATTATATAATATCAATCAAATGTATCTCATTTCTAGCTGTCTCTAGATGCATTTCCTCTCCTTCTAAAAACTGATCTTCCCCTCTCATTCAAGATTGCACCACCCCAAATCTAACCATAAAATTTACTCTGTATCCTACTCTCAAGAAGATCCATGTGTCCCCCACCCATAGACACTTTCTCTATACCAAAGCACTTCAAATTATGAATTTTTTATCATTTACTTAACAGATCATATCCATATCCAAGGGGAAAAAAATCTTCCTAGTTTTGTGTTCTCACTCAGGATGATTTTTTTCCCAGTTTCATCCACTTGCCTATAAATATCATGTCTTTTATTTTAACTGATGTGTAATTAACCATTGTATAAATCCACTACATTTTTTATTCATTCTTCTTTTGTGTAACATCTAGGTTGTTTCCAAGTTCTAAATATTGTGAATAAAGCAGCAATGAGCATGGTTGACCAATTGTTCTGTTCTAGGATAAACAATCTTTTGGGTATATGCCCAAGAGTGATCTAGCTGTATCTAGAGGAGGATGAGTCCCAACTGACCATATCTTATCACTAAATGATGATTCCAGAACCAAAATTGTGTTATACCCAATTGAGATACTAACCAATGTATCCCATAGAAATTGCCAAACAACCCAGACTATTGCCAACACACCAAGCTATTCTCTACAAACTGACAGCAAGGTCTAATTGTTGAAGACAAAATCAACATGACTCTCTGATCATGGAGAAGTTGACCTGGTGCCTATATAGAAAGCCTTGCTATCACCTGTCAGTTTGTGGAGAACAGCCTAGTATTGGAAAAAAAAAAAAAAAAAAAACTTGGGTTGTTTGAGTATTACACTGAGAGCCCTATTATTTTAGATTGTCTATATATATGTTATGGTAGTTTGAAGAAGAATGGACACCATTGGCTCAATGCATAGGGATAAGCATGATTTGAAAGAAGTAGGAGATACCCTTGTTGGAATTTGTGTGGCCTTTGGGTGGATAGATAATAAAATATAAATTTGACAGTTGTGGTAGTTTAAATGAGAATGGCCCTCAAAGCATCATGTGTTTGAATATTTAGGGACTGGCACTATTTAAAAGGATTAGCAAGTATGGCCTTATTGGAAGAAATATGTCATTGGGAGTGGGTTTGAGGTCACAAAATCCTATGTGCAGTGAATTTCTCTTCCTGCTGCCGGTGAATATTCATGCATAAATCTTAGCTATATTTCCACAAGCATATCTTCCTGCATGTCACTATTCTCACTGCCATAGATAATGGACTAAACTTTTGAAACAGTAAACTCAGCCCAATTAAATGTTTTATTTTATTAGAGTTGCTGTGGTCATCTTATCTCTTTAAAGCAACAGGACAATGACTAAGACAGCAGTATATATTTTAGGAATATACATTTTACTGTATTAGTACCTCTCCAATACCCATTAATTTTTACTGTCTCATTCTGTTCTCCTTCCCACAACCTCTACTTTCTACAACATCCCTATTTTATCTTCCTATTTCAGACCCCTTTCCTTCATATCTATTTTATTTCACTTTTCTAAGGAGATTTATCTGTTTCTTCTAGTCCCTTACTGAAATGTTCAACAGCCATCCTCACCAGGAAAACGCAAATCAAAACTACTTTGAGAATTCATCTTATTACAGACAGTATGGCTAAGAATAACAAGACAAGTGACTACCCATATTTTGTAGAATGTAGAATACATTAGCCTGTTAGCATTCCTTCTATGCTCCACTCAGCAGTTACCTAG
>LR753312.1:316495-372939 GCA_902729485.2 Mus minutoides
CTCTCCTCTCCTCTCCTCTCCTCTCCTCTCCTCTCCTCTCCTCTCCTCTTCTCTCTGGCTCTCTTCCTCTCTCGCTCTCTCACTCTTGTGCTCTCTCTCTGACTCTGTCTCTGTCTCTGTCTCCCCCCATCCCTGCTCTTTCCCCTCTCCTTTTCTGCCTCTACTCCCTTCTCAACCCCCTTCTCATGCCTCAAATAAACTTAATTTTATACTAGACCTTTCACCATACCACATTTTGCAAAATATATCAGAATTAAAGGAATGCTCTATCACTGCTGGAGTGAGTACAATCTTGCAGTACTATATAAATCAGTATGAATATTCCTTAGAAATATGGCAATCAATCTACCTCAGGATCCAGCTATTCCCTTGTGCTTATACCCAAAGGATGATTCATCATACCACAATGACATTTGCTCAACCATGTTTGTTGCTGTTTTATTCATAATATACATAAGCCAGAAACAACCTAGATGTTTCTCAACAGAAAAATGGGTAAAGAAAATACAGTATATTTACACAATAGTGTAGTACTCAGATGTTGAAAAAAATGACATAATGAAATTTGCAGGCATACAGATGGAACTATCCCAGACGCAGAAAGACAAATATAGTATGTATTTACTTATAGGTAGATATTAGCTAATAGGTCAGTGATAATCAGGCTATAATCCATAATATCTGCATGAAAAATTTAAAGAATAAGAAAAAATAATACTGATCCTATATTTATGTCTATAAACATATAAGTTTTGAAGAACAATTTTTCAGATATCTTACTGTTTACACTTATAACTTTTTTGGGTAGATTACAGATTGACTTATGAAAGTTAACGAGCTATTGTCTTTCCATGATTATGCCCCTGTTTATGTTTGTGAACCTAAGCTTTTTTGCATTATTTTAATCACAATGTGCTTCTATGTATTGTGCTTTCTCCAATTACATATTGAGTTTTGAATTCAGTGAGAGTGATAGATTCATCTTGATAATTCTAGTTCACATCGCCAAAAAATAATAAAATAAATGATTGTCAAATAAAATTCTGAAATTTAACATGATGCAACCATAAAAATGCAAATCAATTCAGTTCATAATAGTTTCTATTCTCATTTTGTATTTTATCTCTAGAAATAAAGTAAGATTCTGATTTGGGGGCATATGACTTCAATTAGTTAACAAAATGATACATGGAATACAGTAAGATAGTTTTAATAGAGGGCAGTGTGTGATAAAATTAAATTAACGTACATATTCCTTCTTTTAAATATTTTGTTTTACCCTTAAAACCCACGTTAAAGCATGGCTTTACAATGTTAACTTTAGAATATTTCTTTAGTATTATTAAAATGTTAAAAGTAAAGAAAAATACTTTGTAAAGTCAATATAAGTTTAACTAAACCAGGAATGAAACAGTGTCTCCCACTACTTAAAAATATCACTGTCTGTATACATGCTTGTCTATGCTTTTTCTCATATATTAGTCAAATACTTGGATATAGAGGATTTAAGAGGGCAGACCACACAGCACTAAAAGCCATTCACATGCTATTCATCTTTTGATTTCAGGGAATCAAAGGTGTCTTTTGGAGCAGTCTTGTGTGAATGAGAATAAGGTCTTGAATAAATTGCTCACAAAATCCATGCTAAACTAATCCCCCAATAGCTCCCAGTGGTCACATACATCTCTTATACAAATCTCTAGAATGCCTGACTGAACTCCTGGGCCTCCCACTCTTCAGGAAATGGGCCGGGGAGGACACTTACCTATTTTAAGCTAAAAAGAACTTCCCAGTTTTTGGCTAAATGCCATATTGTCTCTTGCCATGCATGTAAATGCAATAATTATTACAGCTTGGGCAATGGGTCTCTTCTTATTAGGTAAGGATCAATTACTTCCAAGATTTTGAGAAACTCAAAATAACCACACTATTCACACAACACATCCTATTATTAATTATATACTAACAAATGACAGAAAGATACATGAAAAGTGCTTTAGTGATTACCTAAACTAATAATATTTTAAACATTGACATACAGACAATGTTTTTTTTTAAACAGGAAACAGTTTTTAAAAGTAAATTGTCTAAATGTTTGTGAGAACCAAATGTTTTAGTAATTAGAACAGTAAAGCACATGTCAATCATCTTGACAATTTCTATTTCAAATGTATAAGTATACACTGAAGTCTGACCCTTCTAATTTATTTCAAAATAGTAGAAAAATGGAGAATAATTTTTAGCTGTTTCTTTTCCCTAAGGCTCTATTGATTTAAATGTTTCACATTATTTTGTATTTATATATTTTCTATAAACCATCTATGTGTCTTTTAACTGAAATTACTAAATCAGAGATAATATTTAGAATTAGCTTTCTTTTTTTAGGCTTTGGATATTGAAAACATAAGGGAATATGAAAATCACAGAATTAATTTGAAGAGTAATGCCTGGTTTGCATAATTGAACAAGGAAGTAACAATAAACATTAGTTGAGGAATAATCTGAATACTTATTCCTCTAAACTGTTCAAGCGCTTCTCTGATTACAGGCACCCAACAAAATCACTTTTTCTCAACATACTCAACAATGACATGGCCCTACTATCTTTTCATTTCTATGGGCTGTAGTACAGATCAAATCATTGATGGCTACTCTTGGGAATTTAAAACTAAAATAGGTAAAAGAAAACAAGAACCAAGGACTGGATTAGTGTAGGAATATTATTATTTTAAATCAAAATACATAGGAAATGAGCAAAGTAAAGGACAAGAATGGGGGGAACAGGGAATACCTACCTACAGATTAAACTCAGATGACAAACAAACAAACAAACAAGCAAATGCTGTTGTTTTAAAGTATATTTGTACTTGTGAAAGAAGCTAAGCTCTCTTCTACTCTTTCTATTTCTGTCTGAGGATTTTCTGAGTCTTAGAGTTCAAGCAATGATTGATTATACACTCGCACACATGCACACACACACACACACACACACATTTCATGTATATTTCTTCTATAAAGGTTCAATATAGGCAATCCTAGCAATAAAATTGTAATTGGATAAAACGTATTAGATTATCAATAGATATATTAGATACTGTCTTTAAATTATATTCAGAAATGTAATAAAATGTTCCTTCTGAAACCAAGTAGATTTTAGTTCTGGGATTTTTTATTACTACCATAGACAAAAAAGTATCTTTCCCCAAAATGGTTTGGGTTACTTTACATTGAGGATCTACTATTAAAAAATAAAAAAGTTTCTAAATCTTAATATTTACTAAGAAAAATGTTTTACACTTTTGGCTTCTATATTACTCATTTTTCCTACATATGAACTATAGCTGAGATAAATATAATATTATACTAGAGTCCTTATCGATGGATTATTTTAGCTTTAAAGTATTTGCTTTACAATTGTCTAAATTTTGCTTTCCTGAAAAATTGTAAGTAAATGAAAACCAGTAGCATTTCATTTTCTCAATAAAAATTTCTATGCATATTATATATTGGAAGAGAATTCAAGTCAGCACTTTCATTGTGTTTTTGTTGTTTTTTCTTTGTTTTTTTTTAAATTTTTAATTCTTATTCTAATTGATTTTGAACTAAATCTTCAACCATTTTGTTTAATTATTTCATTAATTTATGTATTTATTCATCTTACATCCAGACAGCAGCCTCCTCTTCCTCCTCCTCCTCCTAATCACCCAAACACAGAACTCCTCCTGCCATACCCCCATCCATTCCCTGTAATACTTGATATCCCCCCCTGGGTATCACCCATCCTGGCACATCAAGTCACTGTAGGAATAAGCACATCCTCTCCCATTGATGCCAGTTAATTAGGCTCTCTTAGAGGAAAGGCATCCACAGTCAGTCAACAAATTTAGGGATAACCCCTACTCCAGTTGTTGGGGGACCTTGATGAAGACCAGCTGTACATCTGCTACATATGTTCAGGGGTCTAGATCCAGTCCATGTATGCTCTTTGGTTAGTGGTTCAGGCTCTGGGAGTTCTCTAGGATCTAGGGTATTGATTCTGTTGGTTTTCTTGTGGAGATCCTATCCCCTTCAGATCCCTCAGCCTTTTCTCCAACTCTTCCATAAGACAACTCAAGCTCTGTCCAGTGTTTGTCTATGGTTCTCTGCATCTATTTTAGAGAGATATAAGGAGTTCTCTCAGAGGACAGTTATGCCAGACTCCATCCTTCAACCATAACATAGTATCTTTAATAGTGTCAGGGACTGGTTCTTGTTAATGGAATGGGTCTCAAGTTGGGTCAATGATGAGTTGGCTATTCCCTCAGATTATGCACTGTGTTTGTCCCTGCACTTCTTGCAAGAAGCACATATTATGGGCTGAAAGTTCTGTGGGTGAGTTTGTGCTCTTATCTCTTCACTGGGGGTCCTGCTTGGTTACAGGAGTTGGCCACTTCATGTTTCATATTCTTTAGTGCTAGCAGTCTCAGCCAGTCATCCCAAGAGATTCTCAAAAATCTGCCCTATCCCAGATCTCTGGCACATCTTAGAGATGCCCACCCTTGCCAGCCACCAATTTCCATGCACTTTCCCAGTCTTTCTTCCTTGTCTCTCCCTACATCACATATTTCATCCTGATTTACTCCCTTATCCCCTGCTCATCCCATCTACCACCAATTGCATCAATATAAAACTAGATACACTAAATTTAACAGAAGACAAAGAGAGGACTATCATTGAACCCATTGGTACAGGATACAACTTCCTGAACAGAACACCAAAGCTCAAAAAATAAGATCAGTAATTAATAAATGGGACCTCATGAAACTGAAAAGCATCTCTAAGGCAAAGGACACTGTCAAAACGATAGTCTACAGAATGGGAATAAATGATCACCAACTCCATATCTGACAGAGAACTAATATTCCAAATATATAAGGAACTCAAAAAGTTAGATATCAACAAACCAAAAATCCTAATCAAAAAATGGGATATAGAGCTAAACAAAGGATTCTCAACTGAGAAATTTCTAATGGCCAATAAACAAAGACATGTTCAATGTCTTTAGTCCTCAGTGAAAGACAAATCAAAATGACTCTGAGATTCTACCTTACACCCATACCCATCTGAAAGGCAAAATAGAACAAGAGCAAACAAACAAACACCACTTAAGCAACAAGACCACAAATGTATGCTGGCAAGAATATGGAGCAAGGAAGCACTCCTCTATTGCCAGGTGGACTGCAAATGTGTAAAAGTTTACTTTGGAAATCAATAGGGACTTTCTAGAAAATGTTGAATAGATCTACCCCAAGCACTTCTTGGCATTTATCCAAAAGATGCTACACTTTGTGGTAACAAAGGCTTTTGCTCAACTATAATTACAGCATCTTTATTCATAATATGCAGAATCTGGAAAGAATCTCTATGTGCCTCAAATGAAAAATTGATAAGAAAAATGTGGTGCACATATACAATGGAGTATTATTAAGTTATTAAAAATAATATCATGGCTGGATCTAGAAAATATGATCCTGTGTGAGGTAACCCAGACCCAGAAAGACAAACATGATATGTTCACAATTATAAGTGGATATTAGCCATGAAGTAAATGATAACCAACCATGTTACAATCTAGAGACCCAGAGAAGCTAAGTAACAATGAGGGCTTAAGGAGGGACTTACGAATTTCACTGAAAAAGAGAACGAGTATAGGCACCTTTTGTGGGTTGTGGGAGGGGACTTGTCAGAGCAGAGGGTGGGAAAAGGAAAAAGAAGCATTAGGATGAGGAAGACAGAAGGAAAGAATACTGGGAAGGATAACTGAAATGGTGGAGAAGGGCATCTCTGGGGCAAGCTAGAAACAAAGGGCAATAGAAACTAAGACACCTAGCAAGGGAGGATGTGGAACCTGAACCAGACATCTCCTGTAACCAGGCAAGACTTCCAATGAACGTATTAGGACACCATCCTAACCACAATCTACAATTTGTTTTCCTGACAAGATGTACAGGGATAAACTTTGGAGAAAGTAATTGAAGGAATTACCACGTAATGACTACTCCAATGTGAGATCTATACCATGAATGTGAGATCAATACCATGAATGGGAGCCCACTCTGACACTGTTAATGATATTCTGATATGCTTTAAGAGAGGAGCTTAGCATTACCATCATCTGAGAGACTTTAGCTAATCAGTGATAGAATCAGATGCAAAGATCCACAGCCAAACATTAGGCATAGTTATGGGAATCCTGCAGAAGAGGACAAGAAAATATTGGAGGAAGTAGAGAGGTCAAGCACACCACAAGAAAATCTACAGAATCAACTAATGTGGGTCTGTAGGGGCTCATAGAAGCTGAACAGCTTATCAGAGAACCTACATAGAACTGACCTATGCTCTCTGTACATAGGTAACAGTTATGCACCTTGATATTCAGGGACTGCTAACAGAGGGAGCAGGGGCCATCCCTGTTTTTTGACTTTGGAACTCTTTCCTTCTAACGGGCTGGCTTTTCTCTCCCAAGTAGCACAAGATGAGCCTAGTCATATCACATTGAGATATGACAAGACTACTTGATATTCATGGAAGCCCTTCCTTTTTCTGGAGACAAAGAGAGGAGGATTGGATGTGAGGGTGGAGGGGAGGGGAAGGGGAAAGACCTAGAGCACAGGGAGAAGTGAAACCTGTGGCTGGGTTATAAAGTAGATTAATTAATTAATTAAAAAAAAAGAAAAAAATTGACAGTGAGAATCCTGATGCAGTGATTGTTTTCTAAATTTCAAAGCACACTTTTTCAGCTTCTAAAACATCCTGTGTCCTTGTTCTGTTAAGACATTTTTTCAACTATATTTCATGAGCATATACACATGTATGTATTCATATACAATGATAAAAAAGGGAAATGAGACAAATATTAAAATCTTCATTGTACTGATGTGAATACTACCATTTCTCATGATGGCCTTCTTAACAAAAGAGTTACATTTCATATTATTCAGCATGAATTTAATTTATAAAATATGGATATTGGATTAAAAGTATTTAAAACAAAGACAGAAAGAAATTTTGGTTCTGAAAAAGATAATGACCAAATGTATAAATTAATAAGATAAATTATCCACAGTAATATTCAGTGTATATGGTTATTAAAGCAATGAAATTTTAATTCTGTTAATTGAAGTATGTTGGTGGTTATACTACTTAAGTATTTCCATAGTAAGATAAATAAATTTCATTTTAGGGACATGATATGATATGTGCTAAGTTAACTATGGGATGATTCTCAATTGTACACTTTAAAGCATCTATAAATAAAATCAGAATTTATGTAATTAACAATTTAAATTATTTCTAGCAGGTCACATTTTTCTGTCTTCCATGGTTTCCTTTAATAGTAGTGTCTACATAATTCCTCTTTATTCTTTATAAATTGTTTTAATAAAGAATATTGAAAGGATTTCTTTTAGCTAGTACATTATCCTTAAATATTTTTTATGAGAAAATAGAATAAGGTTATGTACCACACACCAAACCATTGACTGATATTTAACTGAGGTTTCAAAATTCAAAGAACATTGTTTACTATGCAAGGTTCCATAGCAAGCAGATATAAACATATAAGTATGTTTGTAGAATATAAAGTGAGGAGAAAATCAATGTGACCTAATCTATCGGGCTAGTCCAGTTTTTTCAATCTTTTATTTATTTATTTATTTATTTATCCATCCATTTATTTATTTATTTATTTATAACTCCAGATTTCATTTGCCTCCCAGTTCACCCTCCCACTTTTCCACATATCATACTTCCTGCCCACCCCCTGTCACCATAAGGATGTTCCTAACCTCACCCACCAAAAATCTAAACTCCCTGCGACCTCCAGTCTCTTGAGATTTACGTGCATCTTCACTGACTAAACCCAGACCCAGCAGAAGTCTTCTGCTGTATATGTGTTGGGTGACTAATATCAGCTGGTGTATGCTGCCTGGTTGGTGACCCAGTGTTTGAGACATCTCAGGGGTCCAGGTTAATTGAGACTACTGGTCATTCTACAAGGTTACTCTCCTCCCCAACTTCTTGCTGCTTTTCTCTAATTTAACCACAGGGTTCAGCAACTTCTGTACATTGATTGGATACAAATACCTGTATCTAACTCATCTGCTTGTTGGATCTTTCAGGTAGCAGTCATGATAGGTCCCTTTTTGTTAGCACTCCATAGCATCAGTTACAGTGTAAGGCATTGGAGTCTCCCCTTGATTTGGTCTCAATTTGGGCCTGTCCCTGGATCTTCTTTTCCTCAGGCTCCTCTCCATTTCAGTCCCTGTAATTCTTTGAGACAGGAACAATTATGGATCAGAGTTTTGACTGTGGAATGGCAAACCCAAACCTCACTTGATGTCCTGTCTTTCTGCTGGAGGTGGGCCCTACAAGTAACTTCTTCCACTTTAGAGCATTTCATCTAAGGTCCCTGCTTTTGATTCCTGAGAGTCTCTTACCTTCCAGGTCTCTGGTACACTTTGGAAGTCCACCCCCCCACACAACTTCCTACACCCTGAGATTGCCAGAGTCCATTCTTTCTGCTGACCTTCAGGACTTCAGTCCTTTTCTCCCAACCAATACCATATTATGTTTAATTTCCCTCCAAGGTTCCTCCCTCCCTCTTCTTGTGATTACTTATTTCTGCTGGCCAAGTGGAACTGAGGTGTCTTCACTTGGGTCCTTCAGCTTGTTGGGCTTCTGGAGTTCTGTGGACTGTATATTGGGTATTCTGTACATTTCTTTGGCTCATATTCACTTATTAGGGAGTACATACCATGCATGACATTTTGCATCTGAGTTACTTCACACAAGATGATATTTTCTACTTCCATCCATTTGCCTGCAAAACTCATGATGCCCTTGTTCTTAATAGCTAAGTAGTATTACATTCTGTAAATGAACCACATTTTCTGTATCCATTCTTCTGTTGTGGTACATCTGGGTTGTTTCCATCTTCTTGCTATCACAAATAAGTCCATTATGAACATAGTAGAACATGTGCCCCTGTAGCGTTGAGGGGAATCTTTTGGGTATATTCCAAAGAGTGGTATCATGTAGATAGATCTACTTCCAATTTTTTGAGGAACCTCCAGATTGATTTACAGAGTAGTTGTGCCAGCTTGAAATCCCACCAGCAATGGAGGACTGTTCCTTTTTCTCCACATCTGCAACAGCATGTGCTGTTACCTGAGGTTTTTATCTTAGTCATTCTGATTGGTGTAAGAATAGGTCCCTGAAACAGTAGCTAAACATAGACACAATGAAACCAAAAGAGCTTATGAACCAAATGGATTTAACAGAACATTTTACCCTAAAACAAAAGAATACACCTTCTTCTCAGAACCTCATGGTACCTTCTACGAAACTGATCATAATTGGTCACAAAACAACCCTCAACCAATACAAGAAGATTGAAATGATCCCATGCATCCTATTAATTCAACATGGCCTAAGGCTGGTCTTCAATAACAGCAAAAATAACAGAAAGCCCACATACACTTGGAAATTGAACAATGCTCTACTCAAAGATAACTTGGTCAGATAAGAAATAAAGAAAGAAATTAAAGAAAATCTGGATTTTAATGAAATGTTGACACATCATACTCAAACTTATGAAACACAATGAAATCAGTGATAAAAGGAAAATTCATAGCACTAAGTGCCCTGTAAAGAAACTGGAGAGATCATAATCTAGCAACTTAACAGCATATATGAGAATTCTAGAACAAAAAGAAGCAAACACACCCAAGAGGAGTAGAGAACAGGGAATGTCAAATTAGTGCTCTAATCAACCAAATAGAAACAATGAGAGCAATACAAAGAATCAACAAAACCAAGAAAGCACTAATTCGAGAGAATCAACAAGATAGATAAACCCCTAACTAAAATTAATAAAGGGCCCAGAGCCAGTACCCAAATTAACAAATCAGACAGAAAAGGGGAGATATAACAACTGAACTGGAGGAAATTTTAAAAATCATCAGATCCTACTATAAAAGCCTATACTCAACAAATCTGGAAAATCTACATGAAATGGATGGTTTTCTAGAGAGATACCACATACTATAGTTAAATCAAGAGCAGGTAAACTATCTAAACAGGCCCATATTGCACAAGGAAATAGAAGTCATTAAAAAACCTCCCAACCAAAAAAAGTCCTGGGCTAGATGAGTTTCATGCAGAATTCTACCATACTTTCAAAGAAGACCTGATACCAATATTCCTCAATCTATTCCATAAAATAGAAACAAAAGGATCACTACCTAATTTATTCTATGAAGTCACAATCACTCTGATAGTTAAGCCACACAAGGACCCAACCAATAAAGAGAACTTCAGACCAATCTCACTTATGAATATCTAAGCAAAAATACTCAATAAAATTCTTACAAACTGAATCCAAGAAAACATTAAAACCGCCATTCACCATGACCAAGTAGTCTTCATCCCAAGTATGTAAGGTTGGTTCAATATACAAAAATCCAATAACATAATCCACTATATAAGCAAACTCAAGGAAAAAAATACATATCATCTCCTTAGATGCAGAAAAAGCATTTGATAAAATGCAACACCCCCTTCATGTTAAAAAATAAATTGGAGAGATCAGGTATTCAATGCATATACCTAAACATGATAGAAATAATATACAGCAATCCAACAGCCAATATCAAATAAAATGGAGATATATTTGAAGCAATCCTACTAAAATTGGGGACAAGAGAAGAATGCTCACTCTCCATGTATCTATTTAATATAGTACTCAAAGTGCTAACTAGAACAATAAGAGAACATAAAGAGATCAAGAGAATACAAATTGGCAAAGAAGAAATAAAGTTATCACTATTTAGAGATGATATGATAGTATACATAAGCAACCCAAAGAATTCTACCAGAGAACTTCTCCAGATGATAAACAACTTCAGCAAAGTGGTCTGAAATAAAATTAATTTAGATAAATCAGTACCCTTCCTTTATAAAAATGATATACAGGCTGAGAAAGAAATTAGGGAGCCAACTCCCTTAATAATAGCCACAAGATATAAATATCTTGGGGTAATTCTAACCAAACAACTGAAATATCTGTATAAAAATAACTTCAAATCTCTCAAGAAAGAAATTGAGGATGATCTCAGATAATCAGAGACCTGCCATGCTCATGGATTGGCAGAATTAACGTATTAAAAATGGCCAGCCTAACAAAGGCAATCTAAAGATTCAATGAAATCCCCATCAAAACCCTAACACAATTCTTCAAAGACATGAAAGAGCAATTCTTGAATTCATCTGGAAAGGAAAAATCCCATAATAGTGAAAACAATTTTTAACAATAAATAATGGCTGGGGGAATCACTACCCCTGACCTCAAACTTTACTACAGAACAATAGTGATAAAAATTGCATGATATTGGTACAGAGACAGACATGTTGATCAATGGAGTAGAATTTAAGACCCAGAAATAAAACCACACACTTAAGGGCACTTGAACTTTGACAAAGAAGCCAAACATATACGATGGAGAAAAGAAAGCATCTTCAACAAATTGTGCTGGTCTAACTGGCTGTCAGTCTATTCAGTTTTAAATTAAAGGTATACAAAAAGAATAATTTGTTCCCACTGTAAAGCCTTCAGGAAGAGAAACACATAACTAGAAAGTTAAGGACGGTGCATCCCAAAATTTAGATAGCCTGATAAGTACATCACTTATAAAGACAAAATGCTTTATCATATGGATGTTAGTAACCCCTAAGACTGATGATTTATTGAAAACAACACATATCTCAACATAAGAGAATAAAGATAAATCTGACACTGAAACAAAATGTTCAGAGTTACACCTATCTTCATTAGTCTATTAAACTTTCTATCATGTGTATTTATTACTAAATCCAAGTTGACACTATATAAACTCTAGTACAAAGGCTTTTTTCAGAGTATACCCTGAGGATACAATGTAACTTGAATTACTAGAGGAATTGAAAATAAATATTATAAGAGATTACCTACAGGTTTTTTAAATTCTATTTTTACTTACATATATGTATGTACTTGGCTAACTATTTTTGTGTAGGTGTGTGTGAACTGTGCATATATAGGGAAAGGGCATCCTTTGTATAATATGGATGTGGAAATCAGAGATCAACTTTGAGGAGTCAGTTGGTTCTCTTCTTTCTGCATTTATATCCTATGGATTAAATTCAGGTCATTAGGCTTAGTGATAAGCACATTTATCAACTGAACCACCTTTGAAAAACATACCATATATAAAATGTTCAGAGTATAGATAGATAGATAGATAGATAGATAGATAGATAGATAGATAGATAGATAGATAGATAGATATGAGTGCTTTTCCTCCATATATCTGGTGATGAAAAATGTCAGAGGGGAGCATCAGATCCCCTCAAATTTAAGTTACAGATGGTCACTAGCCACCATGTTGGTGTTACAACCAATCCTAAATCCTCTGCAAGGGCAATGATTAATCTTACTTCTTAAGGTATGTCTTCATCTCTGACTTCCATCTTGGCATCCCATAGACTTCTAGATTTTATGAATGTAGGTCTCTCTAATAAGCCCAAGAATGTCAACAATGATGCCAACAGATACTCCCCTTAACCCTTCTTTCTCTCATGTTAAAAAAGAAACAATATATTACTTTACTAAGGTTGCCCCCCAACCCAAAGGTTCATCCCCTTATATGGCCACTGACTTATTCCTGAGAAAAAACACAAAGGTTCAACTATCAAAATCCATCATTTGACTAACATGTCAAATGAGGACTTACCAACTTACCCTAGCAGAGACTCCTTGTTTTTCTACTTAAAAACCCACTATGGAAATCAAATCAAATCAAATCAAATCAAAACAAAACAAAACAAAACAAAACAAAACAAAACAAAACAAACAAAAAACTTGCTGCTGCTTATTTTCTATCTTTGCCTAATCCTTAGGCAACCTCTTATGATGCTTGCCCATCTGAGTTAATAAATCCCCTTTGTGTTGAGAATGTGTTATCTTGGGGTGTCCTATACTGGCTGCCAAGGATTGGACATGAAAATGTAATTAACAAACTATTATACTGATCATGATAAAAGAATATACTTTTTGACAATAGCTACTCTCTTCTATATACTTCTCCAAACTCATATTCTTTGATAGAAGAAACAAGAATGACTAATATAAATCTTTATTTTTTTTTCAATTCTCTAAACTGAGTTATGAATCACAACTTGGAAGTTATTTTAAATATTTGACATTCCCTGTTTCTTTTACATGAATCAGAAATTTATGGCAAAATAACATATTTAACCCTACATTGAATGTTCACTTGTGATTGTATATAATATAATAATACAGAGATTTTTTTCTTCTTTATTTCTCATAAAATTAGATAGACTGTTAGATAAAACAGTCCAAAGAAGCATAATACACATTTTAAATTTAATAACAAATTATTATAAATAACTATTCAAACAAAATATGTTAACCTTAGTCTTATAATCAAGAAATCTATTATCCAATCTGAGTCCTGTTCACTACATACGAGTACAAACTTGAGAGCTTATAGTCCTGCAAAACAAAAAGAAATCCATAAACAGTTTTTATTTTATGAAAGAGTTTACCACAGAGAAACATATTCTCAATACAACTTGGATAACCTCATGGGTGAGTATTTGTTTATCTATAACAAGGACAGACATAGATTTTCCAGTTTTGTTATAGTGATGTTCAATCTTGTTTGTCAATTGATTGGATCTCATATGAAGTAAGAGGCAGCTACTGAGCTTTTAGCCTTTCCAAAGTAAATCACCATTAGACTACCTATCATGCCCTTCAGAATCAATTTAATAGCTTTCTCTTGTAATACGTAGCAATCCAATTGATTCTGTTACTCACACTTTCTGTAGTTAATGATTAGCTGATAAGTGTCTCTCTAATGACAATGCTACACAAAACTCATTCACATAGTGTAACAAGTATTAGCCTGTTTCTTCCTTTTTTGGGACATTGTCTTGGTTAGATGATTTTCACTGACACAAGCTGTATTTATCTAAAATATATAAATAAATAAATGTAAGTCCAACTGAGAAAAAATTCCAAATTGTCCTGTCTCGTAAACCTGTAGTGCATTTTCTTAATTAATAATTAAGACAGAAGGACCCAGCCTACATTGGTTGGACCACCCACAGCTATGAGGTCCTGGGATCTATAAGAAAGCTATCTGAGAGATCCATGGAGAGCAAGTAGGTAAGCACAATCCTTCCATGGCTTCTGATACAGTTCTTGCATCCAGGTTTCTGCTAAGTGTTCCTACTACAGCTTCCTGTAGAGGGAATTTGACCTTTAAGATTAAATCCAAGTTGTTTTTGGTCAAAAGCCTTCAAAACAATAGAATTGCTACTAAGATACCCAATTTCTGCATGAGTCAACGTCCAACTTTTATACAAGTATCTCCTAAGCAGTCCTTTCCAAAGCAACCACAGCAAATATATCGCCTCCTACATTGTGAAGTCAGTTTATCAGTTTGTTTCATAGCCTCAGTGTATGTCTAGCATGGTTTGTTTTCCTTATAACAGAAAAGCCCCTCTGCCATTTCAAAGCCTTTGACAACTTTCTCAGTATTGCAGTAGCCATCATTTCTTCATATATAATGAAAATTCTCAAATGTGATTTTGAAAAACATGGGAAAAATTACATATTTCACTAAGGACACCTGACGCTTAATGATTACTATTGCAAGCCTATGCTAAAAGTCCAAAACTTTAAGTTTACCTTGTAAGATTCTGTATTTCATCATTCGAGCAAAAAATTTTATATCTACCTAAATGTCTATGTGGGAAAAAATGGGTTCTTCTATCAGATTCCTGTGAAAATAAATGGCTTATAATTAAAGTCTTGACTCAGATCACTTTTGTGAGAAAGATAAGTTTCAAATAATAATGAAATTGCTGCTGGTGTACAGACATGATGATACCTGATAAATGGTTGAGGGAAATATTTTAGTATCCAAATAAAAATATATATTATTGTTATATATTTATTCTTTTTATTTTTAATTAGTTATAATTTTATATCCTAAAATTATCTAATTTTCAGATCAGGAAATAGTTCTATGAAGAAAGTAATTGTAATAAAAATGTCTGTGATTACTGATACAGTTTAATTCTTGCTATTGTAGTAATTTATTCATGAAAATATCAGTTGTTTATAAATACTGATTGCTTTATTGTTATATGTTTATTAAGCTTACAAAATTGCTTGAGTATTCTCAAAATATTTTGCAGGGACTTTCTCGAATTTGGTGTTCGAAAACCCTTCTGTTAAGGTTAAAGTCTACCATGACCAGACAGTGCCTTGATCTCAGGCCAAAATTGAGGACTCACTTTCTCAGGGAGACTTCTGCTCTGCCTTATCATATCTGGAAATCCTGACCTCACGTGCTCTACTTGAGGAACATCACATATCTCTTTGCAAAACTATAGGTTCAACTCCCTTTTTTCAGATAAGAACATGCCCAGAAAGCACACTGTAGTGCCTCTCCATTCAAATGAGGCATTCCCAGTACCTTTATCCTCAGCCAATGTACTTTCACCTTAAAAACTCCTTTCCATTCTCCAAGGTTTCTAAGGTTCTTGTTCACTTCAAATAAAGAATGCACACTCTTAAATTGAATATCCTCTTAGAGAACTGTATCTGACCAGTGTCTAAAAGAGCTGTAACACAGAAATTCTCAGAGAAACCTCCCCTACGGCAACCCGACACTCAGCACTCATAGCCAGGCCAGGCCTAGATCCTGCTGACCTAGCCAATGTGGGCTCTACTTCATCTTTTCCTGCCAAGTGTCCAGGAACACAGGGAACCAGAAGCAAAAGTTGGTGAATTAGTGACCATTCTTGGATAGGTAGAGAGTACAAGGGCACTAAGTTAAATAATGAGAAAAAAACAACAACAAACAATAACAAAAGCACAGGAAAATATCTCAGCAGAAGTTTGTCCTAGCCTTTCTTACATTCTGAGTTTGATTCAGCAGAAATTTAAAAAGTAAGAGAGAAAGAAAGAATGACAGGCAGGCAGGCAGGCAGGCAGGCAGGCAGGCAAGGAAGGAAGGAAGGAAGGAAGGAAGGAAGGAAGGAAGGAAGGAAGGAAGGAAGGAAGGAAGGAAGGAAGGAAGGAAGGGAAGTGTTCAAGCCTTTAGGGCAGAAACTACTGAAGGCATCTTATTTCACAACAAATATAATAACTTGTTGAAGACTGAGTCTTTATCTAGAAGAAAAGCACAAAAACAAAATTATAATTAAATTATGAGATCTAGGAACATAACTAGGCTGCTGTGTTTATCTCCCATGCACAAAGTTTTGTCCTCAAACCCCACCACAGCACAAAATGGATGTAATAAGGTGGGAACAGGAGTCAAAATACTCTGCTATCTGAGCTGGAGGGAAACCCATGCATATGTTATTTCACACAATTTTTACCACCAAAAACCGACTTATGAAATTATTGTCACAGCTAAATATTAAACACTTAAAATAGTGCATTTTAATTCAAAATATATTCCCAACTCCTTGTTGTTTGCTTGGTGTTCCCCTCCTATAAACAGGCAATGCTTTATTCCCCCCACAATTCTTACATAAAATTGTTAACTATGATGGTGAATAACGATTTTTTTTCTCATCTTTACCTTGATTTTCCATGGCTAAACTTTTCTGATGTTTATTCTGCTTTGATGATACTTTCTTTCATTATCTACTTTCAGAACATTACTTCTTACTCAAAGGTCCATCAAATACCAGTTCACACATTCAGTCTCCTTCACTCTGCCATTCAGATTTCAGTCACTTAATTCATTTTTTTTAAGATCACCAATAAACACAGTACTGCACTATAATGGACTCTGCAATGTCTAAATGTACATATATTTGGTGAGATGAATTAAAGAATGAACTATAGCCGGGCGTGGTGGTGCAAGCCTTTAATCCCAGCACTCAGGAGGCAGAGGCAGGCAGATTTCTGAGTTCGAGGCCAGCCTGGTCTACAGAGTGAGTTCCAGGACAGCCAGGGCTACACAGAGAAACCCTGTCTTGAAAAAAAAAGAAAAAAAAAAAAGAATGAACTATCTACTATCTATGTTGTTAACAGTCTTTACAATAACTTTGCGTTTTCCCTTTTCTATAATTCTAGCTAGAACACTATAAATTCTACAGTTATGTTTATAACCAAGGAAACATTTCATTCAATTAAGTCATCACTTAGAATATTTCATTTTTATGTGTTAATTACAGTTGCATGTCTTAATAAGTGTATTTTAGTATATATTATAATACACACATGTACACAAACATACACATACACACATAATAAAATAATACTTTCATTATCAACTTCTAGAACAATCTTTTCTCAAAGGTCCATCAAATGCCAGTTCACACATACCATTTCCTCAGTCTGCCATTCATACATCAGCCAGCTAATCCTTCATCTTTTTTAAATCCCCAAGACACACTAGTGCAAAATATCTATTGGAAAGAGGTCAGCGAGTGCTAATTATATACTCAAAGACATTTCATCTAAAACTTTCTGATCATTTACCTGCTTGTACTATGAGAGATTAAATCTAATTAAACCTTCAATGCCAGAATGAAAGATTATATACCATGTGATGAATTTAGAGACTGAAAATTTGCTAATTGACTAATGACTCTTTCTGATACTGAGCTTCATGTGAGTAGTAAGTTTATGTATTTAATTTATATAGACTTGATTCTGTTGTATAAGAACTATATGTAAATGTATTCATTCTCTTAAATTCGTTGTATTTAACCTCAAAATTTAGTCATCAATCAGTTATTCAACGTCTTTCAGGTAATTTTATGATGTAAGGAAGGCCTGTGCATTTTACAATGGTACTACTAATCTTTTACATACTTCATGAATGGCTAAAATAATGTAATGATTTGCTAGTGTTAAGACCTGAGGCATCATTAAATACAGATATACACAACAGATGATGTACCATATGGCTTCCTCTTGTTTTCTATGAATAATTTTACATGATTCATCAAAAGGCATAGAAATTTATATTTACTCAAAGCTCATATAATGAATAATATATGACCTTATAACCACAGCCTGCTTACTAGTATTTACCGTTAAAATCAAGATACATGTCTATCATTTCTTATATAGTTCATAATATATGGTATAAAAGCCACATGAATATTTTAAATAATATACATAATTTGCAATGCGATATCTCTAAACAGTACTGGTTATAGCACTGTATTATATCGAGAAAAAAGGTTTAATATATATTCTACCTAGCAAAAAAAACAATCATAAGTCTCAATTACAAATTATCATTAATAAATTAATTCTTTTAGAACAAGGTTATCGACTAGGATGTAGCAAGTATGATTCAATTAAGTGTCATCAGAAGTAGAAAGTATCCAGTCATACCATAGTTTATGAAGAAGCAGAGAGCTAGTCCAAAATGGGAGAGAGATAGAAAATTTAAGGTCTCATTTAATTAGCTATGTCTACAACTAGACTCCACATCCCAAAGGTTTCACAAACTCTGCAAACTGCACCATCAGTTGGGACCAAGGGTACAAACACATGAGCCATTTGAGAACATGTCACATGTTAAAATTAGCAAGTCATCAAATATTTCATTGTTTTAGTTTCACAGATCCATTATTTCATATATATATATATATATATATATATATATATATATATATATATATAATGTGTCAGTGTGTTCCAATTTTTTACTATAGTTCAGAAAAAAAGCATTCTGGTAATCCATTTGTTGTCCTTTCATTGGTTTTTTTCTGTTGTTTTATTATACTTTTTTGTACATAGTTCATATTACATTTTTCTCTTCATAAGTTCCATTTTCATACAATCCCTTTCCTGTGTTTGAAGCATTTGTTTCATTGTTGCTTTAATTTTTCAGAAAATTCAGTGATCAAGAATATCTAATTTGCCTCATTGTTCACATAATTCAATTGCCTTGTTTCATTCAAGCTTCAATTTATTTTTATTCCTAATATAAGCAATTATTTCCAATTGTGTTCTTGATATTTATTCATTATGGCAACAGGCTGTGTATCCATCTAACTTTTATATATCTGGCAGGTAGTTCTTACTTTCTGAAATTTGGTTCCAATGTCTCATTTCCAGAGCCTTTGTGGTATTGTTTTACTCAATTTATCAGATGTTTTAAGTATCTTAAATTCCATGCTAATGATGTCTAAATATGCAGAATACATGTACTTAAGTCATCTCGCTGGGCAGGGCTTTTCAATGAGAGAAAAGTAATGTTATACAACAGGATGAATAGAATTCCAAAATAATATTAGAAATGCCCATGAGAAAATCTACCAACTATCTCCATATCTCTGAGTAAGTGTAACTGCTCTTAGAAAAAACATGATTTCAGTGTTGATGACTGGTTTTTCCAGTTATAGTACTTGTTTATATCCACTTGTTTACTTGCAAGTGCATGGTAGATCTAACTTGTGAGAAAACTGGAAATATTTACATTGTAGTCATGAGTGAAGACAACTTCCTAAGCTATTCCATTTTTGAGACAGGGTCCCTACACTAGAGTGCCTCACGTCCATCAGTGTTGTCAATGAGAGAAATGGAATTTAAGCCAACTACAACAGAAACATGACAGACATACTTTGTAGTCCAAACCATTTGATTTTACAAGATCCATTTTTGTTCTCTTCAGACATGTGTAAATAAGTGAACAAATTCCAAGTACTGCATAAATGAAAAGTACTTAATTTGTCAGTGTATTTTTCCTGGGTCTTCCAATTAAACACTGGAGATGGTGCCTGATTCATTTAGAATGTTCTTGAGTGAAGCAATGATCTATTTAGGCTATAATCTGTTACTAGGTCTAGGGTGAGAAGATGCATGCACTCAATCTTTTTTTTTTTTTTTTTTTTTTTCATTTGTAGGAAATTGTATGACAACATAGATGTATTTTTCCTCCAGGCCTGGTGTCAAGATAATGCATCTCCTCACTACCTTCTTAATGATCTTTGGCTGTCTCTTGTATTATATGTAGGGATGGTAGTTATAGGTATTGGAGGAAAAGTAAAAGAGATTTGTACCATCTTATCCAGACTGAACATGGCATATTAGCTTGATTTGTATTTCACTTTTATTGTTAAGATTGTACATTTGTTATTATTATTACTCTTCACTTCATCCTCTCTGTAAGTTGTTCTAACACTATGGTTTAGGTATCATTTTTGTGCAATTGTTTGCCTAACAGTACTATATCATGCTGTTTCATGATAAGATTGTGTCCTTTATTCCACTTAGGATTTTATTGGCAGGAAATGTGTTTATTTTCTTTATAAATTAATCCAAATCTTTGTATCCTTGCTATTTTGTATATTTACCAAGTATTTTTTCAGCTAATCCATGTAATAAACAACCACAAAGAAAAATCATTGTTTTTTATTCTTTTTTTTTTGTATTCTTACTTTAACCATGACAATGTAGAAACTAAGCACAAGCTGCAGTTGTTTGCCTAACAGCACTATATCATGTGGTAAAGTAGAAGTTACTTTACCATAATTTGTTGCATCAGAATCGAAAGCAGAGTGAATAGGAAAATATGATCTGATTTTCTACATTATTAAAATTTCTGTATTTACTTCTGAAAAAAAACTAGGATAATACAAAAGATGTATAAAAACAGTGCACCCTAAAAAAAATTGTCAGATAGAAGTGAGGAATAAAGAATGGAGTAACAGACATCAATGTTTCTGGGACTCTCTGTACATGCTATCATCCAGATATCTTAAGCACCTTAAACTCTATTCTCTTGGATTGGTATGACAATTTTATTATGAAAATATTCTTGGTTAAATAACAGATCATAGTGATCCTCTTTAGAACAGTCCTTCCATACTCTGAAATCATGAGGGCAGGCTGAAAGTGTTAAATTCTAGTACTATAGTTGATCCTCCCAATAAGCTCCATACTGAGTCTTTCGAGGACCCACCAAAAACTGTCCTATAACTAATATATAAAAGATTATTTCAAATATAAGATTCTAAGCCTTTTATGAGCACTAAAATGAAATTATAAAAATTTATTTTATTTCATATGTGCTTATTTCTCTCTTGCTTTTCTTAGTTCTGTGTTACCTGTGATTGATCCTCGGGCCTTGCCCATACTAGGTATATACTCTATCACTGAGTTATCCTTGCAGTCCTCACAATATCACATAGGTGATTACATATTAGTAATATGTAATATATATTTAATTCTACAAATCAAAGAAAAGAAAACAAGGGTTGCACCTTTCCTCATTCAGTGTCCATTATATAGAAACAATAAGAATGTTAGAGTAAAAAGATGAAATACATAGAAAATTGGTTAGCATATGTTTAATATTCTGATGAGTATAATATACAGCTTTTGCTCTTATACAGAGTTAAAGTTACTAGTAAATATGCTGAAAAGCAAATAATAGTGGGAGATAATCAGCTTATTGACTCAAGTACATTTTCAAAATATATTTAAAAATAAGGTGATTGTTAATATTTGTTGTCAATTTGAGTGAATTGGATTGCCTTAGAAGCAGATCCAACTTGTATATGTCTGTAAGGGTATTATAAGAAAGGGTTATATACAGAAGATGGGAGGTGAATGTGAAAGGTACTATTACACAAACTTAGTGTCAGATTAACTGACAGAAAAGAGATGATAGAAAAAGTCAGCTGTTTGCTGTTTCATGTACTTGATGACTAATATACTAGAATTTGAACAAATTCTAACTGGCATAGCAGGTAGCAAACAGGTAGCAGTTCCTGCTTCCCTATTATTCTTGCCAGAATAAACTCTGTCCCTGAATTTAAGAAAAAGCAAATCCTTCCCCCATTAAGTTGTTTCTAATCAATTAATTGTTGCAGTGATAGTGTGTGTGTGTGTGTGTGTGTGTGTGTGTGTGTGTGTGTTTGTGCATGTGTGTGTGCAGAGAGAGAGAGAGAGAAAGAGAGAGAGAGAGAGAGAGAGAGAGAGAGAGAGGTTATTTAAAGAAATTGGAACTTGTACCATGAGCAAAAAGCAAATGAAGACGTACCTACCAGGGAAAATTCTATTAAAAAGAAATCTGAAAATTGTAAAGTCCACAGTATATAGCTTATAATAACTTTTTTCCTACTTCTCTGCTGAATGAAACAGAAATATAGTACCAAAACGCTATATCCAAGAACATTTTATCACTCCTTCCAACTCCCCCTGAAGATATTCTTCCCCCCCAAAACAGTAACAGCATTTCTTATCCTGTTCCTGATGCTTGCTCCTTAGACTTAATCTCAGATAAATTTAGCAAAATGTAGGGGTTATTTTTTTCCTACAAGTATAACTCAGGATCTAAATTGCCCACCTATAGGCTATAGCAGAGCACTGTCTCTCTTGCTTGAATAGTGAAGCAGTGGATAGTGAATCATAAGCATATGCTTCTTCAATCAGCTGAACACTTTATTCCAATAGCTGAGATGTTACAGCAGGGATGGAGCAATTTAATATTTTCCTCATTCTTACCTCTACAAGCCTGGCTCAGACTTTTGTCTGGGGTGAAAGCAGGCTATACATGGATTGATTCCTGATCCCTAATTTAAGGTACTGACCTCACCTCATTTGCAAAACAGTCTAGGGAAATTTAAACCTAAATGTGCTTGCCTTTGAGAATAGCAGAGGTGTGGTAAAAGGAATTGGGAAGAGTTCCATGGATCTAGATCTAATAACTCTAAATCAAAGGCAGAAGGCATACTAGTTTTCAGGACAGCAGAAGAATAACTAGGAGAAGCAATCCTGGGAAGAGAGCAATAGCAGTGCAGAAAACACTTTATAAGTTAAGTTTAGTTTGGAACACTTCATATACAAATGTATATTTCTTAGGGGCTGGAGAGATGGCTCAGTGGTTAAGAGGACTCTCAGTGAAAAGGTCTGCTTCAGAAATTTGGGAAGGTCATGAAACACTTGCCCCTCCAGGAAGGGAGAGGCTAATTACCTTTTCTCAGACCACAGGGCAGGAATGACCTGCGGGTGGGGTCACATTCTGCAGGACTGACTGTTGCCCATCTTCAGAAAAGAGAAGTCCTTGTCACATCATTCCCTAAAGACCAATCAATTTAAAGGGTGCACTGTTCTGCCAATCACATTGTGTCTAGTTGCTGATACTCTATTCTGCCCCTGGAAACCATATAAAAACTCTCTGAATGGGTGTGGGGGTCACCACCTCTCTTTTGGGTCTGGGATGACCCCAGTGCACTGAAACAATAAATTCCTTTCTCTTTGCATTGATCCCTGCTCCACATGGTTCACCTAGGGCATCCCCAGTAAGCTAAGGCTCTCCATTGTCTTACAACTGCTCCTTTGAAGGTCCTGAGTTCAAATCCCAGCAACCACATGGTGGTTTACAAACATCTGTAATGAGATCTGATGTCCTCTTCTGGTATGACTGAAGACAGCTACAGTGTTCTTAGATACAATAATAAATAAATGTTTAAAAATTTATATTTCTGAAAAAGAGTAAAATATGTGGCCAGCATTTAGTGCAGTAAAGTACTCATAGAAGGCTTAGAATAAAGCCTAACTAGGACTACTGTTACTATCCATATCATAAATGTGAGAATTGGACACTCATAAATCTTTATAATCCTGAAAGAAACACCAGACTTTGAACACTCTGCATAGGATGATGTACTAAGGAACTAGACAAATTATGATTTGCATAAATAATATTCTAAAGTTCATCAATTAAAGATGTGGTTTCATGAATGATAATACACAAAGTATTAAGGGTACATTCTTTTTTGGCATTTTATATATTTTCTTTTTTATGAGATATTTTCTTCATTTACATTTCCAATGCTATCCCCAAAGCGCCCTCTACCCTCCCCCAACCCTACTCCCCAACCCACCTACTCCCACTTCCTAGCCCTGGCATTCCCCTGTACTGGGGCATATGATCTTTGCAATACCAAGGGCCTCTCCTCCCATTGATAGCCAACTAGGCCATCATCTGCTACATATGCAGCTAGAGACAGAGCTCTGGCAGGGGGTGGGGGGCTTACTGGTTAGTTCGTATCATTGTTCCTCCTATAGGGTTGCAGACACCTTTAGCTCCTTGGGTACTTTCTCTAGCTCCTTCATTAGGGGCCCTGTGTTCCATCTAATAGATGACTGTGAGCATCCACTTCTGTATTTGCCAGGCATTGGCATAGACTCACAAGAGAGAGTTATGTCAGGGTCCTGTCAGCAAAATCTTTCTGGCATATGCCATAGTGTCTGGGTTTGGTGGTTGTATATGTGATGCCAGGGTGGGGCAGTCTCTGGATGGTATTTCCTTCTGTCTCAGCTTTGAACATTGTCTCTGTAACTCCTTCCATGGGTATTTTGTTCCCCATTCTAAGAAGGAGCGAAGTATCCACACTTTGGTCTTCCTTCTTCTCGAGTTTCATGTGTTTTGCCCCTCAGAAGATGTTCCAACTTGTAATAAGGACACATGCTCCACTGTTTTCATAGTAGCCTTATTTATAATAGCCAGAAGCTGGAAAGAACACAGATGCCCCTCAAGAGAGGAATGGATACAGAAAATGTGGTACATGTACACAATGGATTAGTACTCAGCAATTAAAAACAATGAATTCATCAAATTTTTAGGCAAATAGATGCATCTGGAAGATATCATCCTAAGTAAGGTAACTCAAGCACAGAAGAACACACATGATATGAACTCACTGATAAGCGTATATTAGCCCAGAAACTTAGAATATCCAAGATACAATTTAAGGATATATTCTTAAGTCAGTAGAAATTTTGACTTAAAGGAAATTGTGGGATGTGGATGACTTTCTTGTTAGCAAACAGTTTTGTTCCACTGAATGTTTCACCATGACTTCCTGCTTCTAAAGAGGCATAAGTGTAACTGTAAAATACACACACACACACACACACACACACACACACACACACACACACACACAAACAAACACACGGGGGGGGGAGAGGGAGGGAGGGGGGGGGGGGGGGGGGAGAGAGAGAGAGAGAGAGAGAGAGAGAGAGAGAGAGAGAGAGAGAGAGAGAGAGAAAGAGAGAATGCTAGGCTGAGTCCATGACAGAGGTCAAGTCAGCAGTTCAGGACACTAGCCCTAAAACTCTGTTTCCAAGAACTGGGCAAGTCCATGCAAGTCCAGGCAAATCCAGACAAATCAGTTAGTGAAAATATCCCAGGCTTTAGGCAGCTAGTCAGAAACTGCCCTGACATCAGAAACTGCTCAGCCACCTAGCCTGAGGCAAGGGCAATGACTCAGAAATAGTTTCCCAACTTCCTCAGCAACAGTTTCCAGCCTCCGACTCCCCAGTAAAGGTTCTTGAATATCCCTAGAGATAGAGCCAACAGATTAGGTTAAAGGTCACCTAGCCTGGAATTGGCCTAATGTGCTTTAAATCTGGCATGCAAGCTCCCTTGGGCATTTCCATTTTGGTAATGGGAAACACCAGCATGCTGGACTTCTGCAGAATAAAATGCTCTTTGCTTTTGCAAACTATTTGAGTCAGGGATATCATTCTTCAGTGAATCGTAGACCCTTACAATATGTGTGTGTGTGTGTGTGTGTGTGTGTGTGTGTGTGTGTGTGTGTGTGTGTGNGAGAGAGAGAGAGAGAGAGAGAGAGAGAGAGAGAGAGAGAGATTTGGTATTATGATATTCTTGCTCCCCTTAGCTTTAAGTTTATTTCCAGTATTGTCTGTTTTTAATAAAATGATGAATAATCTTAGTAAAATATCACCACTGATTGTGTTACTAAAAGTTACACACATATACCAGAAAAGAAACAATTACTGTCTTATCCAAAAGATCTTAAAGTAGATGCTATAAATATATTTACTGACTCAAATGAAGATAAATAATGTGAAAGAAAGTATGAGAATAATGTTTAGTCAGTTAGAAAATATGAATAAAGATCTAGAAGTTATTAAAAAAGAGCCAGGTGGCAATTATAGAGTTATATTGTGCAATATTATATAATAAACAACACATGAGACTCATGGGATAAAAGAAATGCAGTAAATTACCAGATGATAATTTACCTATACCAATACCATGCATTATAACTGATTGAAGAACCTAATCCAGAAGGAAACATTACCACCAATAAAAATAACATATATTTTGTACTGCCTAGAAGATACACATTTTATATTAAAAAGTAAATTGAAAATAAGATGATAGAAAAGCATGTTCAAATAACTATGAAAACACCCTATGAAGTTCAAAATGCTACTAAAATAACTGGGACACTTCAAAAATAAACATCAATATATCAATAAGGTAAAATCATTGAAATTATATGCTCTGACTGTATAATGTCACATTACAAAAAAATTTTGAGACAAAGGGAGGAACAAACAATTTGGCAGTAAATTTTTGAAAGTACTCTACTTACAGTAATAGATATAATAACGAGAATAAAAATTAAAAAGCAAGTAAAATACTTTAACAAGATAAAGTCTCAAATAGACTCAGTAGTCTCTTAATCAATACAGAAATAATAGAAAATTAGAATAGACATTATTTCAATGCAGACATAGCATAGTCTCCATTATGTAGTACATATTATATGCTATAATAACTCTTAAGTTAAAGAGTTATAAGTAATCAAATCTACTCTCATAATACTATAAAATACAATTTGAAAACTTTGAGAAAACTCACAAAAATATGATAATTCTATAACACATAGAAATAACTCATAAAAGGAGGATTCAATTAGTAAACATAAAATATTTAGAGAAGAATGATATAAAGATATACCAAATTTATAGGATGCAGCTGAAGCAGTCCATGCAAGGAACTTTACAGCTATTGATGAAAATTTTACAACTATTGATAAAAGGGCTAAATTTTATTGGCCTTGAAGAAATCAAAAAGGATTATTTAATTTAATGGACTCCAAAATGAAAGGCTGACATTATTACGTTAATAAAAATAATTGTAAAGAAACACAATGACAAATTTATCTTACTTGAGAGATATCACTAGTCTTTGATATATAGATAAGTGTAATGTCTTTTTTGACAGGTAAGAATATCATTGTTTACCCACAGACTTTTGCCACCCCACAGTATGGCACGATATTTTTGTTATTTATTGACATTTCAGTCATTGCCCCCGCCCCATTCCCCCAAACCCACAGTTCCTCATCCCATACCTTCTACCCATTGCCTCTGAGAGTGTGTGACGCCCCCGCCCCCCTCACCAATCTTCCTGCTTCCCTCAAGTCTCTCAAGGATTAAAGCCCATGTTCTCCCAGTGCAGCCAGACCAGGAGGTCCTCTGCTACTAATGTGCCAGGGGCCTGTGACTGGCCTTTGTATGCTCTTGGTTGGTTGCTCAGTCTCTGGGAACTTCCTGGTATCTGGGATAGTTGAGACTGCAACTCTTCCTATGGGTTTGCTCTTCTTTTCAACTTCCCAATCTGTTACCTAATTCAACCTTAGGGGTCCTGAGTTCAGTCCAATAGTTGGGTGTAAGTATCTATATCTTTCTTAGTCAGCTGTTGGTAAGTCTTCTCAGAGGACAGCCATGCCAGGCTCCTTTCTTTAAGTACATCATAGCATCAGTAATAGTGTCAAGCCATGGTGCACCCCTGCCCCCATGAGAGGGATCCAAAGTTTGGCTGCTCATTGGACCATCTTTCCATCAGTCCCTTTTCCATTTTTGTCCCAGCAGTTTCTATAGACAGGAACAATTCTGGGTCAGGAATTTTGACTGGGTTAGTAACCTTGTCCCTCCACTTGAAACCCTGTCTATCTATGGGAGGTGTCTATCTCTCCTCAGTGTTAGGCATTTTGGCTAAGGTTACCCGCAATGAGTTCTGAGAGTCTCTCAAACCTAGGTCACTGGAACTTTCTAGAAGCCCCCCCCCCGCCCACCTTCCATCCCTCTGAGGCTACTTCATTCCATTCATTCTCTTGGCCCTCTGGGTTTCTCTCTTGCCCTGCCCACAAATCTGATCCTGTTGCCCTTTCATCCTCCCCTCCCCTCTCCCACCCAGGTCCCTTCCTCCATCTGCCTTCCTTGATTATTTTCTTCCCTATTCTAAGTGGGTTGAAGCCTCCTCATTTGGGCCTTTCTCTTTGTTATACTTATGTAGGTTATAACCTAGATATACAGTACTTTTTGGCTAATATCCACTTATCAGTGAGTACATACCATGCATGTTTTTTGGGGTCTGAGTTGCAAACTCAGGATGATATTTTCAAGTTCCATCCATTTGCCTGCAAAATTCATGATGTCCTTATTTTTTAATAGCTGATTAATATCCCATTCTCTAAATGAACCACATTTTCAGTATCCATTCTTCAGTTGAGGGACATATGGGTTGTTTCCAGGTTCTGGCTATTACAAAATTGGCTATTATGCACATGATGGAGCATGTGTTCTTGTGGTGATGATTTATAATATGAATTATAATTTGTAAACGTTCTAGAATAACCATATGCTAAATTTAAAAAAAAAAGATGGAAAATAAATATATGGCACATAAACAACATGGATATAACAATAACAACTTAAAACAAAATATTAGTATGAGTTTTTTGTTTGAAAATATTAGCCAAAATACTCAACAAAGGGGAGATAGAAACTATAGAGACCATATCCAATGGATAGGTAAGGCCCCAAGTTGAGAGATGGGATCATCCACCCACCTCAAAAATATTAATCCAGAATTCCTCCTGTCAAATGAACTGCAGGGATAGAGTTGAATAAAAACTGAAGGAAAGGGCATCCAGAGGCTGCCCAACCTGGGGATTCATCCCATATATAGACACCAAACCTAGACACTATTATAGATGCTAACAAGTGCTTGCTGAGAGGAGCTTTATATAGCTGTCTTCTGAGAGGCTCTGCCAAAGCCTGGCCAATACAGATGTGGGTTCAAGGAGCCAACATTGGTCTGGGCATGGGGAACCCAATGGAGAAGTTAGGGCAAAGACTGAAGGAGCTGAAGGGATTTGCAACCTCATAGGAAGAATAACAATACCAACAAACCAGACTCCCCAGATCTCCCAGAGCCTAAACCACCAACCAAAGAGTACACATGGGAAGATCCATGGCTCCAGCTGGATAGGTAGCAGAAGACTGCCTTATCTGGCATCAATGGTAGGGAAGCATCTTGGTTCTGTGGACGCTCCATGACCCAGCTGACCCAGTGTAGAAGAATGCTAGGGCACTGAGGCAGAAGTGGGTGGGCAGGTGAGAGAGCACTCTCATAGAGGCAAAAGGAGGGGAGCACATAAGGGGTTTGCAGAGGGGAAACTGGGAAGAGGGATAACATTTGAAATGTGAATAAATAAAATAAATAAAATTCAAAGAATAATGAAAATTTTAAAAAGAGAAAGTAAATAAATAAAGTGTATAGCATCACAGGTTTGCTCAGAATGAGTTAACATCAAGACTCTATGGGGATGTGATGCATGAAAATTGTGAACTCAGACATCTCCAGAACTCTGTATAACAATGTCTTAAGTTATTTGATTTAAAATTGTGTTATATAATGGTAATAAATCTGAATATAATACTTCACTGGATTCTATATGTCACTTTAACAAATTTTCAAATATAATGCCACTTATAAAATAATTTTTTCTTTGCTTTATCTTTTTTCTTCTTTTTTCTTAACTGTTCAATTTTCTTAAAATTTTGTATAACTGGAAAGAAAGAACAGTATCAGATTTCTGTAGAGATTGGTCTAACTTGCACAATAGGAATGAAAGAACTGACAGATACACAGAGATAAAAGCTAGGGTTGTGTGGACAGTATGGTATGATTGTGATGCAGCAATAGCACAAATATTCTGCATGTTTATTACATACAGCTGAGCAAGGAAGTAGGTTTATTGTATATAAATGAGCAGCAAAAATGTCAGGTTAGCTAATATTAAGTTGAAGTCCAGTCTATGTAGGTGATCAGTATCAGGATGCTTTAAGAAGAGGAAGCTAATCTACAGATTCAATGCAATCCCCATCAAAATTCCAACTCAATTCTTCACGGATCTAGAAAAGACAATTAGCAAGTTCATCTGGAATAACAAAAAACCGAGACTAGCGAAAACTCTTCTCAACAATAAAAGAACCTCTGGTGGAATCACCATGCCTGACCTCAAGCTGTATTACAGAGCAATCGTAACAAAAACTGCNAAAAAAAAAAAAAAAAAAAAAAGAAGAGGAAGCTATGGTTAATACTCTATGTACACAATGTGACAGTCTGTACTTAGACCAAGGGAAGTCTTGCCCTTCCCTTGAGCTTTATCCAAAGAAAGCTTTATAATTCCCACGAGTCTGAGACACTGGGGTTGCTGCCATGGATGATCTCATGCTATAAGTGGTCATTCATATGGAGTACATTGCATCCATATAACAGATGGCTTCACAATGGCATTCTATGGATGTTCAAAAGTTATTTATTCATAATAATTGCATAATAAGAAAAACTATTTCTTAACATGTAAGCAGTTTTACCTTGATTTGAAGGCAAAAAGGAATAATAGAAACTTTCATAGCAATTACTTTTATTAATATGGATGTAAAATCTACATTAATCTGAGGTCAAATTGAATCTAGTAAAAAAATAAATAATTAATTTGTGGGAGAATGAAATGACAAGTTTATATCTGGAAATCAACTCTTAAGAGATTCCATGCCACTAAGATTAAAAAACAAAATTCACAATGTTATTTCAAATTTTAAAAATTCCTCTTTACAAAAAAAAATATACTAATCATGTTAGTAAGAAGAAAACTTCCTGATAACATTGTATTACTTGTTAAAGCCTAACTATTTCTCCCTAAGGTCAAAAACACCATGAACATGGCTTACTCTACATCTCCTACTAAATTTAAATATTGGCTATATTCACAAAAGTTGAAAAAGAAAACAGAATAAAATATACTAAGAGTGGAAGAAAAGACTATTGCTTTACCATATTAAAAATCATAAGAAATTCACTAGAAATTCCATGAACCTAGGTAGACAGCAGGATATGAGCTCAGTATACAAAATAAGTTACATTTATTAATTAACTAGTGAAACAATTTAATGAACACTAACATCAAAACTAACAAACTGAAGAAAAATCTAAGAGTAGTGTAAAATTCATATGCTGAAAACTATGAAATAATACTGCCATAAATCAAGAAAATATAAACAAACTAATGCAAACCTATAAAGTAAATTGAATTGAATTAAAGGTGAATTGTCCCTCCCTTTTAAAAAAATATGTATGAGAATACAATGATAGTGAAAATGTGATCTTAGTATAAGGACAAACTCAGAAAGTTTATTAAGTGTAGAAGTATTTTTGCATAGTTTTACAATATTTTTCAGAGCTTTTATTTTAGAATTCTGTGTTTCAAGCCATTTTACCTGTAATTTTGAGGATAGCATTTGAGTTTCTCTAAAGAAGCCAGTTGACAATTTCATCTGATTTATATTGGGGTTTTTACTGTATATTTGTATGTGCACTATGGGCATGCTGTACCTATGGAGACTTGAAGAAAACTTCTTCTAAAGCTCTGAAATTGAGATAAATTGAGATAAACATGCTTCTTGGCCTCCGTATGAGTACTGGAAAGTAAACCCAAATTCTATGGAAGAGCAAAATTGTTCTCATCCACTTAGACATCTCTCTAGTTTCTAAGGCATTTATATTTGAAGTAAGTTAAAAATCTTTAATTTCATTACAGCCAATACTATGTGTACTGTGAATATATTAAAACCATTACACTATATATTTAAAGAGTTAATTATATACCATGTCAATTGAATGTTAATAAACATACTAAACTAATCAGTATAATCATACATTATGGTACTCTGTGCTAAACAACTTAAATTCTGATAACCATTATAGTTTGTCGGTGTTGTGGCAAAATATGTGAGTAACATGGAAAGGTTGACCTATACCTTCACATGTTTCAGTCCAGAATATTTTTGCCCTATTACTTTGAATCAGAGATGAGAATGAATATATAAGAAGAATGACAAACCTGCTTAACTTATGGAAGCAAGTGTGGTGATTGATTTTTCTAAAATATAGCTTACATTCAAAGCGGCTGAAAATATACCTGTCCATAAAATTCTTAACATTATACTGTGGACATTTTTACAATAATTTTTAAACAGTATGCCTTGAGATCCTTTGTAGTCAACCTATTTAAGTTTAACTTTATTTTAAGAGAAAAATATAACAAATCTTACTATGCCTTAAATTTCCCATGTAACCAGCTCTGACAACCTAACCTAAATGCAGTTTAGGATTTTTTGCTCTTTTGATTCCAACTGTGTTCCTGGGTTAAAACTCTGTTTGTGTGTGTGCATGTGTGTGTGTGTGTGTGTGTGTGTGTGTGTGTGTGTGTGTGTGAGAGAGAGAGAGAGAGAGAGACAGAGACAGAGACAGAGACAGAGAGACAGACAGAGAGACAGACAGAGAGACAGACAGAGAGACAGAGACATAAAGAAACACACAGAGAGACAGAGAGAAAGAGATACAGAGAGACAGAGAGAAAGAGAGACAGACAGAGACAGAGACAGAGATAGAGACAGAGACACAGAGAGAAGTACAGTTGTAAAAAAAAAAAACTGCTGAAGAAATTAGATACAGTATGTTTCCTAGGATTCTGATTTTTTTATATTCATTTTTAGACAAGATTTTATCCATAATTTTACCAGAGTTTGTTGCTGAGTGTGAATCAAGAAAATATAGTAACACAAATATGTATAACTTGATAATTTTCAGTCTATTCAGAGTAAATAATTGAGGTTGGTTAAAGTGGTTTTTTTAAAAGGGACCTATTATTTGGAAGAATGAAATGCATTTACTTTTCCTTAGATATGTAGCATTTGAAGAATTGCACTCATAGTAATCAGTAATAACAACATTATTACGAACTCTAAAAATATTTTGAAAAGATGTGGTTGAGGAGTTATTTTGAATATATAAATGTAGTCTTTGGTACAACATGGATTTTTTTTTTTTTTGAGATTCTTTTCCGAAGGAGAAGAATGAAAAAAATCATCAAAGGAAAAATCCACAAGTTTTAAAAATGTGATATAAGTAAAATCTAAAATTTTGTGCAATTTTATTAGAAAATAAATATCAGAAAAGAAAAAAGGATTTGTGTTTATAGAAACAAATTTGGACTAAATATGCCATATGTATTTATGTATGTACGTATGTGTATAAGGGTATATGTATTTATGTGTGTATGTATTATTATTTGCCTAAACATGGGTTCCTATAAATACTACAATATAGTCAAGACATTCTAAAAAATGAAATAAAATAATGGAAAATTATTTCAACAGCTTGGTAAATTCATGTCACAAGCCCCCCTCCAACTACTAAGTTAAACATAAGGAGTTAATTTTGCATATAAAAGTATTCCTACATGTTCTTGCTTTAAAGTTTAATAATGGGATATTATAACTGGGATACTTTCTGATCTAGTCAATATTCTGGTAAGAAAAGCTAAAGATTTTCAGTGACTTTTTCTATACATGAAAAAATTATGTAATTCTAAATATATTAGTTATATTTAATTTAACACCACAATTATAGAATTTTTATTGATGACTTTTTAAAAATGCATTGCCTAATTAATCTCTTCACTATGAACATTATACTGATCACTTCTCATAAATCTCAGCTTGCAGAGATACAATTACAATCTGAGTTCTAGTAAAAAGAATGTCACATACTGAATTTTATAACTTCCTGAGCAAGCAGTACATGAAGATGAATTAGAAGAAAGAGAAGTGAAGAAATAGCACTTTGTGGAATGAAAGTATAATAAAAGCCTCTTGATTGAGAGCCAAATTGTAGAACTAAAGATAAGCCTATGGCCTAGGGCATATTTCTCATAACATGCACATTAACAATCTGTAAATGTTCATGTCTAAGTTTAGAAGCCCAATCTACTTGCTGAATCAGAAAGGATACAATAAGTACAATCTATTCTTGACTCTTGTGGCAGCTGAGAATTTGACATCAATATCCTTTAATGATATAACCAAGAAAGTAGATTGTAAAAGATTTATTAAATATTATTCACATATAGATTACATCAAAACGGTAATTGGCCTACAGACAGAGTATTCATAGAGACAGATATGAGAAGACGACATTATTGTGTATTCTTTAATCTGGGGTGATGAGGTGTTAATAGTAACTCATGTAGCCCAAGTGGGTATAGAGATGAATAGTTAATCTGCTTTGAGTCTCAGACAGGTGACCCCACATCTAGCCACCTGCCAGAGCTCTCTGGATTCATGAATGAAAGACACACACACACACACACAACCTTTATAGACTTGCCTAGACTATCTCAAAGGCTGGTCTCTTCCAAACCAAGAAAGTTTCTTACTTGCTCAATACACAAATTCTATGTTGATCAAGCATAAAGGAATCTTTTTTTTTCCCAATATTTTTATTAGATATTTTCTTAATTTACATTTCAAATACTGTCCCGAAAGTTCCCTTCCCCCTCCACCCGCCCTGTTCCCCTGCCCACCCACTCCCACTACTTGGCCCTGGATTTCCCCTGTATTGGGGTATATAAAGATTGCAATACCAAGGGGCCTCTCCTCCCAATGATGACTGACTAGGCCATCTTCTGCTACATGTGGAGCTAGAGACATGAGTTCTGGGGGTTCTGGTTAGTTCATATTGTTGTTCCTCTCCTAGGGTTGCAGACCCCTTCAGCTCCTGGGGTTCTATCTCTAGCTTCTCCATTGTGGGCCCTGTGTTCCATAATATAGATGACTTTGAGCATCCACTTCTATACGAGACAGCTATATCAGGGTCCCTTAAGTAGACACTTGCTGTCCTATGCAATAGTGTCTGAGTTTAGTGACTGATTATGGGATGGATCCCCCCTGGTGGGGTAGTCTCTGTATGGTCCATCTTTTCATCTTAGCTCTAAACCTTATCTCTGTAACTCCTTTCATGGGTATTTTGTTTCCTGTTCAAAGGAGGAATGAAGTATCCACACGCTGGTCTTCCTTCTTGATTTTCTTGTACAACCACTCTGTAAGTCAGTCTGGTGTTTTCTCAGAAAATTGGACATAGTACTACCGAAAGATCCTGCAATACCTCTCCTGGGCATATACCCAGAAGATGTTCCAACTGGTAAAAAGGACACATGTTCCACTTTGTTCATAGTAGCCTTATTTATAATAGCCAGAAGTTGAAAAGAACCCAGATGTCCCTCAACAGAGGAATGAATACATAAAATGTGGTACATTTACACAATGGAGTACTATTCTGCTATTTAAAAAATGAATTTTTGAAATTCTTGGGCAAATGGATGTATCTGGAGGATATAATCCTTAGTGAGGTAACCGAATCACAAAAGAAGTCATTGGATATGCACTCACTGATAAATGGATATTAGCCCAGAAACGTAGAATACCAAAGATACAAGTTGCATAAAGGAATCTTACTAACATTTAACATCAGTTCATTAATTACAATGTGATGAGACTTTAGCTATCATTCTGTGAAATGTATAGAAAATGCTTTTGTGTAATTTAAAAAAACATAATCTATGCATTTAAGTTCATGCTCGAGCACACAGTAATCTCTCTCTTACATTTTGTTAGTAGATCTATATGTATTTGATATAAAAATACTTGGCTATACTTTGTCATATTATATCATTAACCATACCATACTCTTTAGAAGATTGATTTTGCACACTAACATTTAAAGCTCAGGACATAGTCATAAATGATCTCAGAGTACGTGTCCTCTATTTAACCAATATGTGAGTATGTGTGTTTATTTAAACAACTTATTTATTTAACCAATTAAATATATATTAATATATATATATATATATATATATATATATATATATATATATAAAATATTTTCTTGAGGAAAATGTTTTCTAAATGAAGTGAATCAAAGTCTTGCTCTCTTGTCAGTCTCACCTTTACAGTAGCCTTGTAACAAAATGATGAAAAAGTAAGCTTAGTATCAGAGCTAAAGAAACATAAAATATTAGGTCACACTTTTAATATCACAGGGACTACAGGCCACCTAATGCAACCAAAGAACTTTCAATTTTCCTATTATCGGCACTTTGAATATTTAGTCTATGTGATAGAAATGTCTCCTGTAATAGACATACAATTTAAACTTAAGAATTTATGTTTTGTGTCAGGAATGGTGGTGTATGACTTTAATCCCAGCACTCGGGAGGCAGAGGTAGGCAGATTTCTGAGTTCGAGGCCAACCTGGTCTACAAAGTGAGTTCCAGGACAGCCAGGGATACACAGAGAAACCCTATCTCAACACACACACCCCCGAAAAAAAGAATTTATGTTTTATATATGGGTCTAGTTGCACAGTTTTTTATACAGAGCCAAATACAATATTTACTGTTTAACTCAAGGCCAAAATCTTATGTTTACTTTGTAGTGCCACAAAAATAACTTTTTAAAGATCTGTTTTTAATTCTTAGAGTCAAATTATTCAGAAAAATTTCCATATTTTTTTAGTATTTTCATACCTCTTAGATTTATCCATTTAATGTTATAACAGGAAAGTAAAATTCAATGATTATTTCTTCTTATCTGAAAAAATTCTATTCAAACTTGATTTATCACTTTATATTGTGTAATTTGTGTAACTATCATTACAAATAAGATGATGTGTTCCTGTTTCATTAGGTATCTTTTCATTTTTTTAAATAAAATACTTGTACTTTACAACCACAGAATTTTGATGAACGATTTGAGTCACACTAAATTACATAGGAGAAAAACGTATTTGGTCAGAGCATTGGTTAAAATAGTTCTTGGAATAAATTTCAAAATTATTTGTCTTCCATAGAAGTGTTTTTAGTTTCCATTAATTACAGTATAATAGTTGAAATAATTAAATATTAAATTGTATAAAACTATATGTAGTAGAATGAGATATTTTTGAAATATTCAAATATCTATGTATACACTAAAGAGTATGTACATATAAAATATATTAAATAATATATTGTTATTTTAAATGCTCATACTCATAGTATATTTAGGCTGAATAAAAATTTCATAGGAAAATATGATTAAGGATTATTGAGAACTTCCCTGCAAACCTGGTAGAGGGTCCTAGGATCCCCTGAGGACTTTCCATGCCACAAGCCCCCCTAGCACACCCAGGACCTTGGGATCACTGGTGAGTGGAAATCAACATAAGTTCCAAAGAATTCCAGAGGGTCTTGTGCCAGCAAGAGCAGGGACAAAGGAACCCCACCAGAATAGAGGCTAGGATTCATTCCAGTTGGGACCAGCCCCTCACTATCTTCCATTCAAAACTGGTGGAGGGTGCCAAGGTTCCCAGAGGACTCTCTACTCTGCAGGACCCCTAGCACACCCAGGACCTTGAGATCACTGAAGAGCATGTGGGCAGAAGAAGCAAAAGAGCTTCTTGGACAGGGTCTTTTCAGGCCTTCATCCTCAACCAAGAGGCAGAGCTGAGACCCAGAACCCTGGGCACATTCCTTGCCAGAGGAGAGTAAGCCTCCAGGGAGGAGTCTGATCCCAGGAATCAGAAAGTGGATCAGAGCTCCAGACTTATGGACACCTTCCCTGGAAGAGGAGAGCTTGACTGCAGAGAGTACTCTGACCACAAGGACTCAGGTGAGAGCTGGATTCCCAGGAGTGCTGACAGAGGCTAACAGAATCACAAGAAGAACAAGCTCCAGCCAGAGACAGCTAGAACAGCTAACACCAGAGATGACCAGGTGGTGAAAGGCAAACATAAGGATATTAATAACAGGAACCAAGAACACTGGGCATCATCAGAACCCAGTATGCTCACCACAGCAAATCCTGGATACTCCAACCGACCTGAAAAACAAGACTCGGGTTTATAATCTTATCTCATGATGGTGGTAGAGGATTTTAAGAAGGGCATTCATAAATCATTTAAAGAAATACAGGAAAACACTGCTAAACAGGTAGAATTCCTTAGAAGTCCTTAAAGAGGAAACACAAAAAAATCCCTTAAAGAATTACAGGAAAATACAACCAAACTAGTGATGTAATTGAACAAAACCATTCAAGATCTAAAAATGGAAGTGGAAACAATAAAGAAAACCCAAAGGGAGACAAATCTGGAGATAGAAATCCTAGGAAAGAAACTAGGAACCATAAATGCGAGCATCAGCAACAGAATACAAGAGACGGAAGAGAGAATCTCAGGGGCAGAAGATTCTATAGAAAACATGGACACAACAATCAAAGAAAATCCAAAATCCAAAAAGATCCTAGCTCAAAACATCCAGAAAATCCAGGACACAATGAGCAGACCAAACCTACAGAAAATAGGAATAGATGAGAATGAAGATTTTTCAACTTAAAGGGCCAGTAAATATCTTCAACAAAATTATAGAAGAAAACTTCCCCAACCTAAAGAGATTCCCATGAACATACAAGAAGCCTACAGAACTCCAAATAGACTAGACCAGAAAAAATTCTCCTGACACGTAATAATCAGAACAACAAATGCCCTAAATAATGACAGAATATTAAAAGCACTAAGGGAAAAAGGTCAAGTAACATATAAAGGCAGGCCTATTAGAATTACACAAGACTTCTCAAAAGAGACTATGAAAGCCAGAAGATCCTGGACAGATGCTCTCCAGACCCTAAGAGAAAGAGTTAGCAAATGTCAAAGAAATTCTTCCAGAAACTATCACTTCTGCAACTAGAACTATAAAAAATTGTATCCATGGGAGAAAGTACTTGACCAATGGTAACTTCTTATTGTCAACTTAGCAGGATCTGGAAACACCTATTGGTCATGTTTCCACGCACACCCAAGACAGATAATCAAATATAGATTAGCCTCAGGCCCTGTCTGTGAGAGACCTTTTGAAAAAGTTAATTAAGGTAGGAAGAACCACCCCCTAATTGGGTGGCATCATTTTATAGGCTAGACTCCTAGAATGTATAGGAAACTGAAATGACATCAAATGTCCAGTGCCTACATTTACCTGTAGATGCAGTAATTGAGCATGCTGTTTAAAGCTTCTGCAGCCTTGAGTTTTCCAAAATAATGGACTCTACCTTCAACTGTGAGTCAAAATAAACCCTATCTTCCTTAAGTTTATTTTGACAACTATCATAGCAACAGAAAAGTAAATACTATACCTAATAGTCCAATAATTTTTATTATTCTGTTAAAAAGTAGTGTGGAAAACTTGAACACATTAATAAAAGTCATAGAAAATATACACATTTCCATGAGTAACTGCGTATACAGAAAACAGCAAGAAAACTAATATCAAAACAATTTACCAACAGTTCTAGTAATCCTCTGATAATACAAAAAAAAAAGATTGTGCATTAACACAAATAGATAATTGACTGTATTTTCTTTCTAATGCTTTTGCATAATTTTACAGGATGCATCTGAAGAGAACACACATATAAATAATAAAGTTTACACATGTTCTAGAATATGAAAGAAAGAATAAAGAACAGTCAAAATATTTCAACAGAAATTTTAGTAACTTTTTTCATTGAGCACAAATACGTTAATCAAAAAAATGATTAACTTTTTCAAATGTTGTTCATATATACACCATGACAATTTTACATTCAAGTATGCACACACATATACACATACATATACACACATATACACAATACAAATAGATAAAAGTATAATTAAATATTCTCACAGCTTCACACATAACACATAGTTAAGAAATTCCAGCTTATAGCATGCTACTTCTTGTTTGCCAAAGACTAAGAAAGACAAAGAAATTTATGTATTTGTGTGAGTATTATCAGTATTTAAAAAAGATGTTTTATAAGCATAAAAATCAAAGCAATGGTTTGAAAGCATAACAGAGTGCCTTTCTGAAAATCAGATGCATTGGTTGAAGTCAAATATTACTTTCCTTCTACAAAATACTGTTAGCTGTTATTAATGTATTTTTAATAAAATGCCAGTTAATCATAAAATGTAATTTTGTCAATTCCTCTTAATGCTGCTTTCCTTAGGAACTTTTCAACTGCTGTGATAAATCAACATGACCAAGTCAACTTCAGAAAGGAATCATTTAGTTGTGAGATTACTTCCAGTTTAAAAGGTTAGAGTCTCATGGTGGGACTCATGGCTCCAGCTGCATATGTAGCAGGGGGAGGGGGAAGGGAATAAGGGGAGGGGTCTTTGGAGTGAAAACCAAGAAAGGGGATAACATTTGAAATGTAAATAGAGAAAATATCTAATTAAAAAATATTAGCTTAGAGCCGGGCGTGGTGGCGCACGCCTTTAATCCCAGCACTTGGGAGGCAGAGGCAGGTGGATTTCTGAGTTCGAGGCCAGCCTGGTTTACAGAGTGAGTTCCAGGATAGCCGGGGCTTTACAGAGAAACCCTGTCTCGAAAAAAAAAAAAAAATAGCTTAAAAAATAAATAAAAGGTTAAAGTCTATGATCATCGTGGCAGGAAGCATAGCAAACAGGCATAGCACTGGAGCAGTTGCTGATAGCTTACATTTTATGTATGAGCATGAGGCACAGAGAGAGAGAAAGATCGGGCTTTGTCAGGATTTTTCAAACCTCAAAGCCCACCTCCATAATAAGGCCATATTTTCTCCAATAAGACCCTATCTCCAAATCATTTAAAGCAGTTCCACAAACTAGGGACCAATCATTAAAATATATGAGCCCATGGTTGCCATTCTCACTCAAACTTCTACAGTATTCATTCATTATAACTAAATTTTGAACTTCCAAATAATAAAATGCCATGAATTTCTGGTAAATAGAGGAAACTATTATTGCAATCAATCCTTGATTAAAATTCTATATACTAGAACATAATCATTTAAAATAAAATGCATGACTAGAAGTGTTATATAACATAGAAGTAGAAAACTGACCTTGTTGTATTGGGTGAGGGAAATGGACTCAAGCCCTAAGGGCCAGCAGAAAGGATGTAAACAGGCAATCTCAAGAAAGAGGAGATTGGGGGACCTCCCAGAATGCACCAAAGACATGGGAGGTGAGAGATTCCCAGGACTTAAAGGAAGGGACCTTAGATGAAATCACCTATAGTAGGGAGAGGAAACTTATAGAGCCCACCTCCAGTGGGAAGACAGAACATCAAGTGAAGGATGGGTTGCCATGCCACAGTCACACCTCTGACTCACTATTGTTCCTGTCTGATAGAATTACAGGGGTGGAAATGGAGAGGATACAGAAGAAAAGAATGTCGAGAGACAGAACCAAAGTGGGACCCAGCACAAGGGGTGATCCCAAGGCCTGACACTATTACTGAGGCTATGAAGTGCTCATAGAAAGGGATCTATCTTGACTGCCTTCCAAAAGACCCAAAAAGCAACTGAAAGAGTCAGATGCAGATATTTGCACCCAACCAATGGACAGAAGCAGCTGGCCCCTGTGGTTGAATTAGGGAAGGCTGAAAGAAGGCACCAATGTAAGAGGACAAGCAGTCTTAATTAATCTGGACCCCAGAGATCTTTCAAACCCTGGACTACCAGACAGCATACACCAGCTGATAAGAGGCCCCCATCACCCATATAGTAGAGGACTTCTGAGTTTGTATTCATTCAGAGATGATGCACCTAACCCCCAAGAGACTGGTGGCCCCAGGGAGTTTAGAGGTCAGGTGGGGTGGGGGTGGAGGCAACCAAGTGGAGACTGGGTGGGATGGGGAGAAGATGTGGGATGTGGAGCAGTCAGAGGGTGGATGGGGGGGGGGGCAGGGAATGAAATATGGAGTATAAAAAATGAATTAAAGATAAAATAAAATTTAAAAAAGAAAAAAGAAAGGAAACTGCCTTGTGTATATAAATTCCCTGGGTTTCTTCTTGAGCTCTATACCACCACCACCACCAGCAACAGCAACAATAACAACAACAACAATAATAAGAATTATATTAAACAAAATATTCTCATATTAAGTTTCATGTAATTTTTAAAATTTTTTGTGATAAATCAGGCTTTATTTCAGAGATGTAAGTAGCCTTGGTTTAATAGTTAATTACCAGTCTTATTCACTGTAGTAAAATAAATAGTATATTTTACAACCAAATACATAGCTTGAAAATTCTAGACAAGCTAAAACATCCATTTATGAGTCCTCTGGGGCAGCACTGCAAATAGTTGTTTCTGTGATGATGTCAATGTCTGTCAGTCTGTCAGTAACCCATGATATGATATGAATTACTAGCCATATGTATATACAGAACTGGACAACAATATTATAACCCCATGTGACTCTGATAAAATTGATTAATTCAAAGTGTCTATGATTACTCTCCTGCTAGGGAGGCCCTAGAGTTTTCAGTTGGCATCCTTCCTGAGGAACCCAAATAGAAAAGCCAAGCAAGTGGACCACTAAGCAGAGGCTGTTCAGTTTTAGGATTTACATGTAAATAGTACCAACAGATGAAACTTGATATAAAAGCCAGAATGTAGAATATGATATGAGAAAAATGGAATGGATATGAGAAAAATTGCCAGAGTCATATGTTGATCAGAGATTTTATGTTTTTACAGTTTTATAATTTAGAATATTTAAAATTTGTAGTGAAAATAATGTTAGCAGAATATTTTTTCACCTAAAGTAGTTGTACAGCTGCAATGAGAATGATTCTTTAACAGAAAATTGAAATACATAATTTGACTTGAGTGTGATGAGATTATTTTGTGCTCAGAGGTTGGCATTTAGACAACTTATATATTAGGCATTAATTTATCTGAGTCATTGGAGGAGAATAACCATTCTATCTAGTAAGAAACTTAGATATGCCTCTAGTAACACAATAACAAGGATCCATTTATCTGATTTCCCCTAAAGTATGCTTTGTCAATTTAGCAGATATGTGGTAGCAGTTGGCTAGCTCATCCCAGGAAGTATACAGCCTATGGGGAGGGAAGTGCAAACAATGCAAACAAGTGAAGCCCCATATAGGAGAGTGAAAAGTGACTTGTGACCTTTTGCCATTTAGCTTTTAAAAAGGAGAATCATTACATTTGATGTGTTCATCACAACATTTTCTAGTAATGCAGCATGCATTAAAGAATGAAATTCAGAATTTCTCATTCTTATGTAATTGTCCTCCTCAGATACATTGCCTTGTTTGTTATACTTCAGAGTCTATGTATTGTAGATGAATGTTTAAATTGATTTGCAAACATAAAATCCAATTAAGAAAGAACCTGGCACTTACACAGTGAACTGCTGATGAATCTACACAAAGTATTAACACCATGGGTCCTTTTTTTCTCTTTCAGTCACTAGCAGGAAACCTAAAATCATGAAAGTCAGTAAATGTTCTATTTACTTTTTATACACATACAAGAAGAATACAGAGTAGCCAGTAACTGTACTAGAGAAATGTCATAAATATATAAATGTACTATTATTCAGTTAATCAGGGAAGTAAATATAAGTTTGCAGTGTTGAAGATAAAATTATTTTAAAACATCCTAATGACTAAACACTTACTTCTGAGTTACTAAAACTATCAGGCAAGTATTAAGGTTAAAGTACTAAGAAGAAACTCGTAGGAATAGCATCATAATTTGACAGGGAAGAAATCACACTAAAATGAAGCAAAACCTTCATGAGTTAGTACAAAATACAGATATGGAAGGTAAAATAACACATAATTATGTATACATTTTTTATAATTATGGTGCTTGTGGTAGCAGCTCTCAGCATATTAAACAATCATATGCAATTTAATTGAATATTGTATTGCATTACTGGATAATTAAATGGTTCTTTGTATTGCAGCACTCAGAGAAATGTGTAGGTTCTAAAAAACATGTTACAAGAGTTGATAAAATTGGCCAGTCAGTGGTGGCACATGCCTTTTATCCCAGCACTTGGGAGGTAGAGGCAGGAGGATTTCTGAGTTCAAGGCCAGCCTGGTCTACAGAGTGAGTTCCAGGACACCCAGAGCTATAAAGAGAAACCCTGTCTTTAAAAACCAAAATCAATCAAACAAAAAAAGTCAATAAAACTTTCTAAAAAGGCTAATAGTTTATAAAAAGTAAAGCATCTTGTGTTAGAAAATGTCAAATTAATTGTGCTTATTTTGATTTGCAAGTCTCCAAAGGCCTAAGTTTATTATACTTCCCTGAAATGTGTCTCTTATTTTTGATACTCAACAGATTATACATAAAATTAGATTTAGACATTCTATGAATTATTCAAGAACATGTGGAAAACATTTGAATTTCCAATACTATATATAAGACAAATGTATACATAGTGTTAAATTTTTATGTTCCCTAGATAACCACAAAATTAGTATGTGTGAGTGTGCACATGGTCACAAGCTCTCATGTAACTATTATATTTCTCTCTTGCTTGCCTTAGAGGGACCTAATGTCAAACGGCACACATTTTTCATCACTTCACATATAAAGGGTACTCATGGTCATATCTAAATAAAATAGCCAACTCTAAACAATTTTAAAATGAAAACTTGATATTACCACTGTGAGCCTTTAAAAAAGATGAAAATCCAATTAAAACTGAAATATAAAAATTTTCTGAGTATAAATTAGGTGTCAGAATTTTCACTCAGTGTTTCATAAGCAGTTGCAAGCCAAATGTTACGTCTGAAAAAAGAAAAAGAATAGAATATAAAAACAACTTGAAAAAAGAGAAACAAGTCTAACTCCCCACAAAAAAGTAGAGCCAATATTTTTATTATATTATGCTATATTATTATTATTATTATTATTATTATTATTATTATTATTATTATTATTATTATCATCTTTGTAAACACTGGATATCCTGAAAATAATCTTTGTCATAGTGTCTCTGATACGTTGAGTGACATTGTCCATGATTGAGTCAGAATAACTGGTCACATTAAAGGAAAGAGAAGAGTTATTATAACTCCTCCTCTTGATTAATTTTTCTAAGTCAGTGTCCACAGTCTCTATGTTTTCTGTGCCACAAGGTCTAAAAGCTTGAAGCAAGGCAGCTTAGCTTGTATAATCTGGGACATAGGCAAGCAAAGGTGGGTCAAGAACATACATCCAATACAGCTTTCCTGTCACCATTGTCAGGGTACTCAGCAAGCTCACAGGTCAGCATTATCCTTTTGTGTCAGCATATCCCACCAATCACTGGCAGCTAGCAAGCTCCTGCAACATTCTGTGGAAAAAAAACACAAACATGCCCTCTTTCCCATAATAAATACCTGATCAGGATGATGCTGTATGCCAATAAGTTTATCCTTCCATCTCACCTAGGCATGAGTATGCCTGGTTGTAAGATGCTATAGACAGTTTCTTGGCATCCAAATTTGTAAAAATTTAAAAATAAAAAGTGTGATTTAAATAATCTGCTCAGGGATATAATCCCTCCCCCCTTTTTAGAAGATATTGTTTTAAAGTTCAACAATACCTTATACTTCAGAATTATAAAATATCCCAGTAACATGGTTAACATTAAATTGTTGGCAAAAATCTCAAATTCTTGACTGTATTAGCCAATTCATTATCTGTTTTAATCTGATTTGGAACACCAAGCATAAAAAAAAATTAATGTAGGCAATGATTAATTACATTTTTAGTTGCTTCACCTGTTAAGGCAATTGTAACTACAAAACCTGAAAAGGTATCAATAGTCATATGTGCATATTTTATTTTTCTAAAATTGGAAATATAAGTATTTATCTGCAATAATTAATTACGTATAAGTCCTCAAGTATTAACACCATTATGTGGAACAGGTAGAACCTGAGGACACTGAGAATAAGTCTTTACAATTTGACATGCACATTCTCTAAATATACCAAATTATTATCTCAAGCCTTTACTATTTTGGTGATGTAAAGAATGAGATTATATGGCCAATTGTTCATGTGTAAGGCTTATAATTTGCCTGGGATAGAAATCTGTTGTGGCATTGCCTTAAGGGGTCTTGTCCAGGCAGTCTAGGATGAGTTCTTAAATGTCCAAAGACAATTCTTTAAAGGAACAGTATTTTCTCTTAACTTGAATGGTATATACATAAACAAATGAAAAATTTGAGAATTGCCAATATCTAAAAAGGGAACAATTTTAAGCAATTGTAAGCCCTGATATATATATAAGCTATCAGTATACAAATTAAAGCTTGGTTTTTCAACATTTCAAAACATTGGCTACAGCACTGAATTCAATTATCTGTGGTGAAGCAGGAAGAAACTCAAAAAAATAAACATGTGGTTCAATGCTTCTCTCCCATAGAAGATGTATTCTTTATGGGATGCACACATAAATTTACAGGAAATACAAAAGCATGCAAACTGCAAATTTTAAAAACTTATCTTTTGGATAATGCTTATCAATTTTGCCTAAAATATTTACTATGCAATAGGCTAAATATCAATATTCTGCAATAACCAATTTAATTGCTATTTAAAATAAGGAATAGATGTCTCATCAGGTTTTTAAGACATTCTTTCAAAAATACCTTCATGATTATATCCTACAATTTTTTTAAACACCACAAAATCTTCAAATTAGGATGTTAAAACTTTACATGGAGATGAATCCACATTAATTCTCTCTTTTGCCAAAGAATTGCTGTGGACACATTGAGTAACAATAACTAAAATAAGCATCTAACAATTGACTACAAAAGCTTCCTCTACTTTCAGCAAAGCTATTTGTCTCTTACTAGTTAATTTGCATCTCCCTTGATAACATCCAACAGCGACTTAAGCCCTTCTGTGGTGAGATTAAGGTGAGGTCTTAGCCAATAAACATCTCCTAGAAGCCTTTGAAAATAATTTGAGGGAAGCAAATCATATATATATATATATATAATTTTTTGTACCACAATTTTTCTAGGATACAACTGAGGCCCTAAATATTGAAAAAGATGTTGCCTCTGAATTCTGTATGGAGCAACTACTTTAAAAATTTTAAAGGTCGTTGTATAAGAGCAAAGGTTGGTAGTAAAATTCTATCAGAGGGATAAACTGATAAAGTACTCTCCATATAATAAGCAATATACACTGAAATATTTAAAGTCCTAGATTCTTGTATTGAAGCAGAGACAAAAAATTACATAATATAAAGCTATTAGCTATTTCTATGGGCAAAACTTTTTAATGATTATAAGCTCACTAGAAGCAAACCCTTCAAAATATCAGGATATAAAGAAAAAAACAACCTTCCAAATACATAATAATTCTATACGGATTAGGCAGGCCAGATTGTAATGACTCTAGAAGTTACACAGCCTTATTGACCTTTTATAAATCTTAAGTTTGAACTTTATTTTGAACAACACCTGGATAGATCTGTAATAACATTGTTTTGGCTTAAAAATTTACAATTCTCTGGAGGCAAGGCAAGTTGAGGTGAGGCGAGGTTAGGTCCCCAAAAATTTTTATAGGCAGGGTTTATAAGACAAAAGAAATGATTTTGTTGTTGACTTAAGCCTCTAATTTTTGGTAAGTCTTTCCTAAGGTGATAGATCATTCCTTATAACTTTAGGACTGTGAAAGCACTGCTTGTATGTACTATAGTCTCCTGCAAGGCAGTAACCATAGGTAAACTCTGATTGTATGATGGTCCAATTTCTGCACAAAGACAAATCTATCCAAATAAAAGGAACCCCTGCCTGAGAATCTCCAAAAATTCTACTAGCTGTTGTTAATAGTGTATCCACAAAATCATGAAAATTTTCATCAGGAGCCTGTTTGCTACCAAGTAAATTCTCACTGAGATCTCCTTTCCAATCTTGGGGTGTTAAATCTTGCTTCTACCACTATATCCAATTAAGCTTGTGGAAAAGGGGCAGAAGGCCCATACTGGTCACAGCTCTTTTTAACTTTTATTGATCTAGCAATCATCCTAATTACAATATAAGAGTGAGGTAAGAATCCTGAGATTGTGATCTAACTGCAAACTTCAGCCAATGGAACACTGGCAATTTAACCATAATTTTAAAGTTTCTTTTGCAATATTGAGGCATAACCATAACTTTTGGAAAGCAAAACCCAATTTTAAACAATCCATTCTCTTTATAATCAATATCAAAAGCACTTTCACGTTACAAAGTTTGGCTGCTAATTCTTATATATGAATGAATGACAGGACAATTCTAATGCTTCATTAAAGAGACATTCTTTTAAATCTTATCTGTTATAAATCTAGTTTCTATGGCTAAGAATTACATAAAATATTATCCCAATTTAGATGTATCTTTAGAGGCATGGTTTTCCTGGGCTGGTTCAGACCACATGTTGTTATTTAAAATGACTTCAACTCTGAGTTACCACTTTTTTTTTTTCTCAGCCATTTCTTTCTTTTATTTACAGTTTGTGTTCAATGCAAATCAATTCCATAACATGAGAAGTTACTATGAATCAAAGCATAAATACACAAACACAATTTACAATCAAACAGATGTACAGCATTCAAGCGTGAGGCAAGGGGAGTGTTCATTCACACACACAGTAGCTTCGGGTCTGTGAGTTCTCCTTCTTCCTGGGAAGGTTTCTAAAGATGGAGAAAACGACTGGTTATCAAGACTACTGTACGGGTAAGCATCAGTGTGTGACCATGCGAACAAAAGATTTTTTTTTCAGGAAATGTCTATATTTTAGAAGGTATGTGTATATCAAGGAAATTAGAAAAACTTACGGTAGAACCAAACCCCCTTTCAGGCACAGGACCAATAACTATCTAAAAAATATGAACGGATAACCAAAGTATTCCAAACATGGCTATTCTGATCCATTATTTGTTTTTCTCTTTAAAAAAAAAAAAGTATGTACAGAAATTGTATAAAAGACTTTGTGAATTCAATGAGAGTTAGCCTCCAGTCTCACATCACAAACGCTGGCTTTACAGTTTTGGCTCCTTTGCATATTTGCCTGTAGAATTTCAAGACTCAAATTTTTTGCCTTGCTAACAGAACACACTTTAAATTATGAAAAGCCCTCAACATACACCAAAATGAAAGGTGGCATTTTGAAATTAGCCAAGGCCAACATGATTCTGCTCCCTGGAACCAGTGTACTCAAGTGAATTTGGTACTTGCGGTGAGTGAGAAACGACAATGGGAAATGTCTACTGTTTGACTTTTTAAATCAGATTTATTCAGTGGTGGCTGGACTTGGGGCGTGGGGGTTCCAATCCACCGTTGTCTGGCACATGCTAATTACTAATGAAGGTCAAATACAATGTCAGACCGAAAGTCACAGAAGGATGGTGTAAGACGTTCCATTCTAAAGAGAACAGTCATAGTTCAACAACGTGGAACTTTTCCTAGAGCTTAGCGTATTAAATTAGTAGTAACAAAACAACACATTGGGAAATTAAAGCAACGCCTGGTAGTTCCTTCCAACATGTACATAAAGAGCAGCAGAGAAGCTTCCGAATATCACCTAACTGTGCTATGGCCTTATAGGTCAGATGAACCAATAACAAAAATGGGTCTCCATTCCGCACCCCGTTCCTCATCTCTACATCAAACCTATGCCCAATTTCAAGTGAGAGTTTTAAGTGTCCACATTTCCTAAGCCACATTCAAGGAAATCATGTCAATTCTGGATGTTGTCTTCATCTTGGGACGTAAAACTCCAGCAGATTCAATACCAGCATCTCTCTTCTCTCAAACCCTTCAGGCGTCCTTTAATCCCCGTCGAATTTCGAATTCTCAGTGTTTTCTGTTGAGGTATGGTAACAGCCAATTCGAGGTGGACCTGTTTCTTCCTGATCTGTGGTTGCCATTTGGGGCGGGTCTAGAAGATGGGGAAGTAGAGACGTTTCCTGGCCTGAGTCTCTAACAGTAGAGATGTAGGAGAGAGAGAGAGAGAGGGCCAGGAGACCAGCTGTGGACTTCAGGGAGCTGCCACCCCCTCTGGTGGTAGCGTTACTTGGATTTGGGGAAGCAGAAATATTCGGGTTACCGGAAAACGGTGCAACAGATGTTTGGTTGCAGTAAATCTGCGTGGGTAGGAGCAGTGCCAGAAGCAGCAACCCCAGCCCTAGCCTGGCCACCATCGCTCTGCCCATGTCTGCTCCGTCGGTGCGCGGTGCAACTCTCTGGATGTTCGGTGCGTGGAGATCTGCTAGGCTTGCTCGGGCGCAGGCAATGTGGGCTGAGTTACCACTTTTAAGCTAACCTTCTTGGTATCAATGCTACACCTTTTCAATCATACTAAATAATTTATAATCCCATACTCTATGACCAAGACATGCAGAACACATTTATACGTTTAAGAGCAGTCAGAAACCAGATGAAGCTGCTACATGGATCTTATAAATTTAGACCAAACAAAGATTTTTCATTTTTCTACATATAATTTCAAGATAAATGCACTTTGTCATTTGCTGAACCCAATAATCACAATTGCAGAGATTTTTCTAGGAAAAAAAACAACTATCAGCTTATTTGCCTGAGAACTTAAGAAGCTGCTGACCCTCTTAAAAGCAGCTTGTCAGCAGGGCCTCTCCTGCTGTGCTTGATACTGGCTAAGGGTGCAGGACAACTTAAATCAGCCTCTGCTCTGCAAGCTGAGATTGAATCAAGAGGTGGATAGCCAGCAGATAAAGTTTTAACCACTTTTTTCTTTCTAACCTGAAATATAGAACAACAGTCATTCAGACAACAAAGAAAAACAAGACAGAAATTGACACATAGTCAGATTGGTGCACCAAAATCAAACAATACAGACAGCATAGAGAACTTGATGTAACCAGAACTAAGGATGTCTCCTGTTGGGGCCAGAGAGAAAGCAGTACATCTCCCGATTTCCTTCTGTTCCTAGTAGAGCTCCTAAATCCATTTTCATTCTTACTTGATATCTCTCTCTCTCTCTCTCTCTCTCTCTCTCTCTCTCTCTCTCTCTCTCTCTCTCTCTCTCATGTTATTTGTATATCTAGCATGTCCCTTTTTGTTTGTTTGTTTTTTACTTTTTATCTTAATTTAATTTTTAATGTTTCCTTGGATTCAGTTTTCAAGAATTTTATTTAGTAATTTTTGAATTGATGTTTATGAGGGAAATTTGTCTGAAGTCCTCTTTCTTTGTTAGATCTTTGTGTGTTTTATGTATCTGAATAATTGTGGCATCACAGAACATTTTGGGTAGAGTTCCTTCTGTTTCTATTTTGTAGAATAGTTTGAGAAGTATTGGTATTATGTTTTCTTTGAAGGTCTGATAGAACTCTACACTAAACCCATCAGGTCCTTGGCTGTTGTTGTTGTTGTTGTTGTTGTTGTTGTTGTTGTTGTTGTTGTTGGGAGACTATCAATGACTGTTTTTATTTCTTTAGGGGTTATGGGACTGTTTAGATAGTTTATCTGATCTTGACTTAACTTTGGTTCATGGTATCTGTCTAGAAAACTGTCCATTTCATCCAGATTTTCCAGTTTTGTTGAGTATAGGCTTTCATTGTAGGATCTGATGTTTTTTTCATTTCCTCTGTTTCTGTTGTTATAGCTCCCTTTTCATTTCCTCCAATAGCAGATTTAGGCAGATCTGTAACCTGAACTGGGGGCCTCCCCTACCTACATTGTATCCTCCATGATCTCTTCAGTCCAAAAAGAAATCTTTCTCCTGCCTTCCTTTTCCTCTCTCCTACCTGGAAGTCCCACCTACTCCTCACCCAATGATTGGTCCTTTGACATCTTTATTAATTAGGGGAATGTTCTGCCACCCACTAGCTGCCTGTAGTTCTTTTCTTTACAACATATTCCCTCTGCCACATTAACAAGTTCATTTACATTGACATCATTCTGGTTTTGTTTGTGAAGCCATTCCTAGTAGACACTCTTTTAAAGAAAACTTTCCAGTACTGTGGAGCTTACAATGCTTTGCCCCCTCCTTCTGTGTTCCCATCATTATAAATGTAGGAGCTGTAATGTAGTTGTATCTGTTGGGACTGGGTTTCCCACATTCCTTTGATATCTTCATTGGCCCCAGTTGTGATTATCTGTGATGGTCTCCAATTATTGTGAAAAGATGCTTTTTGGTTGACACTTAATCTGTGGTTATATGCATAAAATTTAGAATACCATAATGAATTATGCTAGTTTTGCCAAATGGAAGTAGTAGATTCTTTTCTAAGGTCTATGACCTCACATGTGCTCAGAAGTTGGCTAGGTTTCCAGTTCTAAGCACCATTTCTTTCCTGTTGTTCATGCCTTAAGTCCATTTAGGCAGCTGTTGATTGCCACCAACATGTAAATGTCTATTATCTTTATCCATATCTTAATACTGGTAATTTTTGTGGATCACAAGTATTTTGAATTGGTAGTACTCTGTGATTATTTCCTTTCCTTAGCAGCTTGCATAGTATTTTCTGGAGCCACTAAAGTTAGAGCACAAAAATGAGGCTTTTAGGAAAGATCCAAGTGGAATCATTTGAGCCTTCTGTCATAAGAATATGGTATCTTCACCAAAAGGAGCCCAACTTGTAACTTCAAGAGGCAACAATGAATATGTCAGTAATCTTGTCATCAACTAAAAGGGCCAAGTCAAAATGGTATTAGAAATTCATGGGAAAATATATGGGTAAAAAATTAGTTTTCTTTTAATGTTTTTTTTTTCTATTTGTTGGGTTTTTATTCTTTTAATGAAAATAGATTTTTCACACAATATATACTAATTATAGTATCCTCTCCCACAGCTCCTTCCAGTTAGTCCCCAAGTCCATTTCAACCCAAATCCACAACATTCATTTTTCACTCTTACTACAAAACACACAGACATCTAAAAATTAATAGTAATATAAAATTAAAACCAACCAAAACAGTACAAAACAAATAGAAGAAAAAGAACTGAAGAGAAGACAGAAATACTTTACAGTTATACAATAATATTTTACATTTATCAAATAATAAGATTTTGAATGTTTAACTTTTCAGAGCCTCTCAGCAGACAGCTTTATCAGGCTTCTGTCTGCAAACACCTCTTGGCTTTCAAAATTGTGTCTGGGTTTGGTGTCTGCATGTGGGATGAATCCCCAGGTGGGGCAGTTTCTGGACTGCCTTTCCTTCAATGTCTGTTCCACTCTTTGTTCCTGTATTTCCTTTAGACAGGAGAAATTCTGAGTTAAAATTTGTGGCCCCATCCCTCAAGCGGGGGGGGGGGGTGGGCGGGGTGGGGGGGGGCTGCCTAACCTCTTCTGCCCCTTTGTTGGTTATTTCAGCTAAAATCATCCCTGTTGGGGTCTGGGAGCCTCTTGCCTTCACGGCATCTGAGAGTTTTTGTTGACCCCTGTTCCCCATGCCCCATGCTACATACCTCTTTTCAATTTCCTGACCCTCTATATATCTTCCCCATCTCCTACCACATCTTATCCTGTACCCTTATTTCCTATCCCTCTCCTCTCTTCCTCACAAGTCCCTCTTACCCTCACCTCAGGTGATGGTGAAAATATCTAATAAAAAAAATTCAAGAAAATTGAAAGAAAAAAAGTTAAACTATATATGTATTTCTAATTGAGAAGTGAGCTGGGGAGTGTGGCCCGCCTAACTACTGCCTCCCTGCCTTCAGTGATAGCCCAGCTGTGGGCTTGTCATAATGGGCCATGGTGGGGCCACGCAGCCAGGGTGATGGCAAGCAAGTGAACGCCTGGAAGAAGTGGCAGGATCAATTGGGTTCTGAGCCTGTATCATAAGGGGAAGGCACTGGCCACTCTCTTGGCTGTCTCTTCACTCCTCCTCCCCACTCCCTGCCCCTACTGTGACACCATGTCTGAGCCCAAGGCTAAAGCCAGTAAAATGGAACTCAACTCCAATCACGAAGGGACCCAAGGAGACCTATGAAAAAGAACAGCATGAAGCAATTGAGCATATTGATGGTGTACAAAATTAAAGACACACTTAATGACCAAAGCAATTAGGAAAATTTGAAAGTAGAACAAAAATATAACAAACTCCACAAACCATTTTATCAGAAGTCAGAATTGGTTGCCAAAATCCCAAATTTTGCGGTATCAACATTTGTCAACCACGTGACCGCAATGCTTTTGAGAGGACGAGGAGGATGCTCTGCATTATTTGACCAGAGTTAAGAGACAGAATTTGAAGACATTTATTTCGATGAAAATCCATAATTTGAAAATAAAGTTCTCTCCAAAGAATGTCATCTGAATGAGATTGGTGACCTGTCTTCAAAGTCTAGAGAAATCAAATGGAAATCTGGAAAGGATTTGACAAAATGCTCAAGTCAAACACAGAATAGACCAGCAGCACGAGGCAGCACGAAGAGCCCAGAGAGTTTCTTTACCTGGTTTACTGACCATTATGACGCATGTGCTGACTTTAGGAGAGTTCATCAAAGATAATATTTGGTCAAATCCCCTGCAGTATTTTTGATTCCCGAAATGGAAGATGAAGGAGAGGCAGATGATGATGATGATGAGGAGGAGGAGGAGGAGAGGAGGAGGAGGAAGGGTTGGAGTATTAATAAAGAAGGAGATGAGGATGAAGGTGAAGAAGTTGACAATGAGAATGAAGGGGAGGAAGGAGGAGGAGAAGGATGAAGACAAGGATAACTAGTATAGAAGATTGATAGATTCTAACTTTTATTTTTCTTTTCTTTTTTCTTTTCTTTTAGTTTTCTCAAGTCCCTGGCAGGAATTTGCAGTCCGTTTCTCTCTGTCCCTCTGTGCTCAGTCGCCCTGTTTTTGAAGTCTCAACATCATGGTTCTCAATTAATTTAGGAGAAAATATCTTGAGCAAAATACAACAGGAAAGGGATTTCCACATTTCTGTTCGAAATTGATATTTATCCTTTCTTGTCTCCTCTGGTACTATGGGGCTGTCTAATGTGTTCAAAACCAAGGTATACCAGCACTGATCAGAAGGAACCTGAGCTTCTGGTCAGGTAGGGCTCCCATACCGTTGCTACTGCTGTCACAGGCCCGTCACAATTGGGTTGGAATTAATGTTGTGGTCCACTAACCAGTGATCCTAAGATCGCGTGAAGGGTCCTCTAGAGACCATAGGACTGTCTGCCGAGTTCACGCCCAAGGTGACCATGAGCTGGTGCTGCTAAATAAATTTTAAAAAGAAAGAAAAATGAAAACATTTTACTATCTAGAATGAGATTTTGCCCCTTGATTTTCCTCTCTACACATAGCAAAGATAAGAACTGGTCATCTCCCTACAAAACACATATTGATTCACATATCAGCATCTAAAACTTTTTTTTCTATCAGTATATCTTCTGCTTTGTAAAAAGTTATTCAAATTCTCTTTATATTTGATGATTGTGGCAAGGCTATTACAGCTCATGATTTCCATTGATTTAGGCTTGAAATGTCAGTATCATTGACTGCTTCCATGAATTACAATGCCAATTCTTTTTGTGTCTTGTTGTTTATTTAGAACTACAAAAGTTTTTAAACATTTGTGCATTGTTTTTCATCAAGTATGAGGCGTTGGAAAAAACTAAGATATTACTTTTTTTTCTATTTCCTTGCAAATGCTTTCTCATGCACTAAATTGTGTAATATGAGAAAGATTTGAAGGAATATCAAAATATTGATCTAGAATATTTTTTAAGAAATGGCAGCCTTGAGAGTAGCCTGTAACTATCTTAAAGATTGTGACTGAGAGAAAGATAAGAGATAATTTGGAGACTTTAAGAAATATCAGACCCTTTTGGTGTCTCCAAATTACCAAAGGAGGTTTGAGAGCAAAAAAAAAAAGAAGTCTTTATTTTTTTTTTGTTTTGTTTTGTTTTGTTTTGTTTTATGAGAATTTTTTCCAACTTTTATTAGATATTTTCTTCATTTACATTTCAAGTGTTATCCAGAAAATTCCCCATACCCCCCCTCCTGGCCCTGCTCCCCTACCCACCCTCTCCCACATCTTGGCCCTGGCGTTCCCCTCTACTGGGGCATATAAAGTCTGCATGACCAAGGGGCCTCTCTTCCCAATGATGGCCAACTAGGCCATCCTCTTCTATATATGCAGCTAGAGACATGAGCTCAGGGGGTACTAGTTAGTTCATATTATTCTTCCACCTATAGGGTTGAAGACCCCTTCAGCTCTTTGGGTACTTTCTCTAGCTCCTTCCTTGGGAACCATGTGTTCCATCTAATAGCTGACTGTGAGCTTCCACCTCCATGTTTGCCAGGCATTGGTATAGTCTCCCACGAGACAGCTATCTACAGATTCAATGCAATCCCCATCAAAATTCCAACTCAATTCTTCAAGGATCTAGAAAAGACAATTAGCAAGTTCATCTGGAATAACAAAAAACCTAGACTAGCAAAAACTCTTCTCAACAATAAAAGAACCTCTGGTGGAATCACCATGCCTGACCTCAAGCTGTACTACAGAGCAATCTTAAT
>LR753312.1:373039-390772 GCA_902729485.2 Mus minutoides
ATAGGATCGAAGACCCAGAAATGAATCCACACACCTATGGTCACCTGATCTTTGATAAGGGAGCTAAAACTATCCAGTGGAAAAAAGACAGCCTTTTCAACAAATGGTGCTGGCACAACTGGCAGCTATCATGTAGAAGACTGGGAATTGATCCATTCTTATCTCCTTGTACTAAGGTCAAGTCTAAGTGGTTGAAGGAGCTCCACATAAAACCAGAGACACTGAAACTTATAGAGGAGAAAGTGGGGAAAAGCCTCGAAGATGTGAGCACTGGGGAAAAATTCCTGAACAAAACAGCAAAGGCTTGTGCTGTAAGATCAAGAATTGACAAATGGGACCTCATAAAGTTGCAAAGCTTCTGTAAGACAAAAGAGACTGTCAACAAGACAAAAGGGCCACCAACCTATTGGGAAAGGACCTTTATCAATCCTAAATCAGATAGGAGACTGATATCCAATATATATATATATATATATATATATATATATATATATATATATATATATATATATATATATATATAAAGAACTCAAGAAGGTGGACACCAGAAAATCAAATATCCCCATTAAAAAGTGGGGCACAGAGTTAAAGAAAGAATTCTCAACTGAAGAATACAGAATGGCTGAGAAGCACTTGAAAAAATGTTCAACATCCTTAATCATCAGGGAAATGCAGATCAAAACAACCCTGAGATTCCACCTCACACCAGTAAGAATGGTTAAGATCAAAAATTCAGGTGACAACAGATGCTGGCGTGGATGTGGAGAAAGGGGAACACTCCTCCATTGTTGGTGGGAATGCAAGCTGGTTCAACCACTCTGGAAATCAGTCTGGTGGTTCCTCAGAAAATTGGACATAGTACTACCGGAAGAACCTGCAATACCTCTACTGGGCATATATCCAGAAGATATTCCATCTGGTAATAAAGACACATGTTCCACTATGTTCATAGCAGCCTTATTCATAATAGCCAGAAACTGGAAAGAACCCAGATGTCCCTCAACAGAGGAATGGATACAAAAAATTTGGTATATTTACACAATGGAGTACTACTAAGCTATTAAAAACAATAAATATATGAAATTCCTAGGCAAATGGATGGATCTGGAGGCCATCATCCTGTGTGAAGTAACCCAATCACAAAAGAACTCACATAACATGTACTCACTGATATGTGGATATTAGCCCAGAAACCTAGAGTACCCAAGATACAATTTACTAAACACATGAAACTCAAGAAGAAGGAATATCAAACTGTGGACACATCACCCCTTCCTAGAATTAAGAACAAAGCACACATTGAAAGAGTTACAGAGATCATGTGTGAAGCTGAATCCAAAGGATGGACCCAATGATTGTGGCTGCCAGGGATCCATGGTACACTCAGCCACCAAACATAGACACTATAGCATATGCCAGGAAGATAGTGCTGAAAGGGCCTGGATATAAAGAAGTCTTTCTTAAGATTTCCTTTCAGAACTCAGTCCTTGATATTTTATGTACATGTATTCACACTGTAATGCAAATAAGAACTTACATAATTATGGACATTTTCTCCATATAACTTTTCAGCTCTTCAGGTTCTTGTGATTTTTAAAGATTGGTATATGATTTGTTTAGAGCAGTAGCTAAAAATTTGCAAGCAAAAAAAAAGTAATGTATATGCTTATCTTTAATACAACATGTTGCTGAATATGGAACAAAGAGTCTGTTCCTTTGAAATTCAACTGCTTTGATAATTTTCCCTAAAGCAATAGTTTCAGGGTCTTTTATACCCCGAGGGCAGGAACTGCCCTAATAATAGAAATGGCACAATATCCATATATAGTATGATTTACATTTATCAGTGCTTTAATTACCATGATACTATCTGATATTAATAATAGCCTTGAAAAGAAAATTTACTGATAAGAAAATAAAATTTAGTGCTGTGGCTCCATTATCACTGAAATTTCTAAAGTCCTTGCTACACTATTTGTTCTCTAAAGCATTTTTTTTCTGACTCTTAAAACTATTGGTCTTTTCACAAAAACATTTTGCTTTCCCATGAAGAATTGCCTTTGCCAGGAGATTAGTAACACGTTGCTGATATAGTCTAAATAGTGGAAACAAAAGAACTTATAGTTCAGAAAGAAATACCCATAAAATCTGATTCAATTTGTTTCATTTACTGGTGTTTAAGGGTCTCTGAGAAAGTGTCACCATGTGATTTTTGTTTTGTTTTGTTTTGTTTTGTTTATTGAAGCCATCATATGAGAGGATGTTTTTGCTGAAGCAAACATATGGTATAAGAGGAACGACAGGCCTCACTGACAAGGCGGTAGCTGTTTCTGCATAAGTCAGTAAACAGTGAGGTAGCATAAGTGGAGACAAATTCAGCATGAGGGCCAAACTGAAGTCTGCCTGAGAGCCTAGAACTTGGTAATGTAGATAATGTCAGCCATTCTGGAACTGCTACTTGAAGGACTCCCTTTTCTGAAACCAATGGGATGTGAGTGGAGGGTATATAATGAGCTCTGTGAGAATTAATAAAGGAGCTTGCTGCAGCATTCTCACTTGCTCCCAGAGTCTGAACTTCTGATTCTGCACCTTCTCACTCCCTACCCCCAAGGGACAGTTTGGTTTTTCCCATGCTCTATGGTATAAGGGTGTCATTTTTCATCAATAAAATATTGCCATCAGTTTCTGGAGGGTAACAAAGAAATAAGCCTCTATTTTGGGATCTATGGGACCTCATTAGCCAACAGCTCCAGAATATAAGTAACCTATGTCTAGAATATTATTTGTTAGCCTTTGATATATAATACAGACACTGTTGTCTAGATTTAAGGTAAATCCATAAATGGTTCCCAATATCCAGTTATAATGTAAATCCATAAATGATTCTACAGAAATCAGTTTTCATATGAAATTTCAGAAAGTCCTTAATGTTACTTTTCTTTTCTTACAAGCTAATTAACTTGATGAATTCAGATGAAAGTTTTTATTCTTATGAGATTGATTTTTTCTGAAATGTTCTTTTCTTGAGAATCTACTGAGGAATTTTAAAATATGGAAATATGCTAGATCTGTTGTTATAGCATTGATATCATTAACAAAGAAAAAATTCAAAAATGGTTGCATTATCAGAATATTTTAATTCTATAAAATAGCTAGCATTGGCTATTCTACATCAAACCATATTTATCTGTATGATTTATTTTTTATATTTTATTATAAATTGCAAGAAAATATTGGATATAATTTATAACCTCTGCATGTTGCATATTTTAAGACTAATTGTCACATCAGAGCCATCTGTTAGCATAATTATACACAACAGTCCAGCAGTTGTCCAGCTGTTGCTATCATACAGTACATTCAATAGTTCAATAGGCTGACAGTGAAATGGCAAAAGCAATTAAGACAGCTGTAGTTGTAATACAGTTGGGTATAAGGAAAAGGCCATGTTATCTATTTATTGTCATGGTAAAAAAAAAAAAAAGTGTTATTCATGCTGCATATTACCCTATGTTGCAAGTTTATAATGGAATGTTTGTTATTTGTTCATTACGATTTTTTCATACATTTATAAACATAATGACTTGATTTTCTATATGTACTGTATCCCATACTTTCACTTTAAGACAAGTCATCTGACACATTAAAAACTAATTGCTTTACATAAATCCATCTAACTAAAAATATATTCAACAAATTACAGTAATCCAAAATATTCATGGAGCATTCAGTATCAATCTTAGGACTGTACTGAACTTGTTAATCTCCCTGTCCTAGACTTAGAAGCTTCCACACTCTGTACAATCTAATCTACCAATGGAACTGCACTAAATGCATAGATTGCTAGAAATGAACAAAAGTGCAAGAACTCAACTCAAATGCATTCAATTTAACTGCACTAAATTTAACTAAAATTAACTTAGGTGAGCTTCACTGAATTATATGGATTCAACTGAATTGGGCTTATTGAATGGCCCTCAACTTTGTCTCATTTTGTCTGCTAAGTCACCTCTACTTTCCTGTCTGTTCTTGTGAGTTTTAAGTATATCCTATTTCTGACTCACATCTTCTGTCAAACCTTTCTCTGATTCTTTACTTTGTCTTCTACACATTTAGAAGTCACTTTAAAACATGGCTGCTTTCTTCTACAAACTAAATTTACCTTAATTGTTAGGGATTAAACGAGTGTATTAGTGGTATGCCTATATTCCAGCCAAATCACAACAACCTAAAAGGTCTTTGGATGTGACATCTTGCTAGAACAGCCATGCTGCTGCATTAAAATTTCTCTACATAAACTGAATCAAGTCCCATTTGTCAATTCTTGATCTGACCGCACAGGCCATTGCTGTTCTGTTTAGGAATCTTTCTCCTGTGCCCATATCTTCGAGGGTTTTCCCCACTTTCTCCTCTATAAATTTCAGTGTCTCTGGTTTTATGTGGAGGTCTTTGATCCACTTAGACTTAAGCTTTGTACAAGGGGATAAGAATGGGTCAATTCGCATTCTTCTACATGATAACCGCGGCGGATTTCTGAGTTAGAGGCCAGCCTGGTCTACAGAGTAAGTTCCAGAGTTCCAAGAGAGCCAGGGCTATACAGAGAAAACCTGTCTCAATAAATAAATAAATAGATAGATAGATAGATAGATAGATAGATAGATAGATAGATAGATAGATAGATATTCTAAGTCCCTATATGAATAAAGCAATAGGGCAGTGCACAAACCATGATGGAACAATAGAAATACAGATGAGAGTGGTGTGGAACAATTCATCAAGGAATATAAAAAATTCTAGAAACTCTAGATACCAAAATAGTTAAGGGGCTAAGGGAATGTGCTGTCTGATATAGATAGATAGATAGATAGATAGATAGATAGATAGATAGATAGATAGATAGATAGATAGATTGATATATATCTCCACTATACACACACAAACACACACATAAGTGTGAGTGATGTATGTGTGTGTGTGTGTATGTGTTTGTGTGAATACTAAAAACTATTTTTTCTCAGTGCTAGAGATTTAATTAACTAAAGGCCTTGCATTTGCAAGGAAATACCTATGGAATGTAATCTTCGATTTCTTAGACTCTGCCCACCAAACACATTTTATACTTTTATATTTTGAAATTGCAAAATAATCAGTTGTTATTTCTCTAAATCTGTATTTTTTGTTAATTTATTCCAATAATTTAGGAACTTTAATACAACTATCCAATATTACCATTTTATAGTCTTGATTTAGCCATATAAGTTAACCCAGCTAACTGGAACATTCTTCTTGATTAAGCAAAGTGCTCTTTTATAAAACCCAGGGTATAAATCCTTTATATGTCGTTATACCAGAATGCAGTAGATTAGGTAATTAATAATTGCCTTCAGCATGAAATGAAATGTATTTTCCAAGAATTCTACAGGTTAGGAAGCCCTGGCAACTTGCAAAGGTGTTTTTCAAGGATTTCTTACATAATCCATCTATGGCAGGAATTAGAAAATAAGATAGAGAGGTTGGCAGGAAGATTTTCACCAGACAATACTATTGTTTTCTACTATGTTGAGGAAAGTGAAAGGAAAAAAAAAAAAAAACAATAAACAGAACAGGTCTAGTGTAAAAATCACTTTGCAGTATTTTAAAAGAAGGAACCATTTCTTTTTACATCTTAATTATCTTTTTAGTTTTGGGAATGTTAGTTGATATTTCAATTGTCTAAGCATTTATATATTATACGATGAGACTTATTTTTGACTGGATTTAGAAATAGGAGTAATCTTTTCAATTTTTTTACTAGATTTTGTTTTGTTTTGTTTTGTTTTGTTTTGTTTTGTTTTGTTTTGTTTTTTGAGACAGAGTTTCTCTGTATAGCCATGGCTGTCTTGGACCTCACTTTGTAGACCAGGCTGGCCTCGAACTCAGAAATCCGCCTGCCTCTGCCTCCCAAGTGCTGGGATTAAAGCTGTGCCCCACAACACCCAGCTTATTAGATATTTTCTTAATTTACATTTCAAATGCTATCTCCAAAGTTCCCTCTCCCCTGCCCATACACTCCCACATCTTGGCCCTGGCATTCCCCTGTATTGGGGCATGTAAAGATTGCAATACCAAGGGGCCTCTCTTCCCAATGATGGCTGACTAGGCCATCTTCTGCTACATATGCAGCTAGAGACATGAGCTCTGGGGGTTCTGGTTAGCTCATATTGTTGTTCCTCTAATAGGGTTGCAGACCACTTCAGTTCCTGGAGTTCTATCTCTAGCTTCTTCATTGGGGGGTCCTGTGTTCCATCATATAGATGACTGTGAGCATCCACTTCTGTATTTGCCAGGCACTAGCATAGCCTCATACGAGACAGCTATATCAGGGTCCCTTTCACAAACTCTTGCTTTCCTATGCAATAGTGTCTGGGTTTGGTGACTGATTATGGGATGGATCCCCAAGTGGTGTAGTCTCTGGATGGTCCATCCTTTCTTCTTAACTCCAAACTTTGTCTCTGTAACTCCTTTCATGGGTATTTTGTTTCCTATTCAAAGGAGGAATGAAGTATTCACACAGATGATAGATACATAGACAGATAGACAGATAGAGAAAGTCAGACAAATAGACAGATGGACAGATAAAGTAGGGAGGAAAAAGAGAGAACACAAGAAGGCTAATAAGGGCTCATCATAGCAACTCAGAAACAAGGAAGGCTAGAGGGAATGGTCAGCCTTGTACTTATAAAGGCAAATCAAAACAAAAAGTGAAATAAACAAAACAAACCTAGTAAATATTTTATTTCTTCTCTTCAGATACTAATTTGAAACACACACACACACACACACACACACACACATACACACTCATAAAAAAAAAAAGAAATAGGAGTAGACAATTTCATCAAAGGTAGTCTATATTGCTTGACAATATATTCTTAGCCTTTTGGTTTTTTCTTTCCTTTTATCCTTTTGGCTTACCTCATTCTTCTGGCCCAAAATTTAGAAAGAATATCCTTTATTCAACAGCATATTCTGTGGGTTAATAACCACAGCTTCATGAGAAAATCTTGCCATTTAAGAAACATGATTAACAAGCAGCAACATAGCAATGATGGACATTTTAGAGGCAGGAAGACTAAGAGAGCCCAAAAGATGGAGAAAGCCCAAAATGTTAAAAGTACTTAGAATAGAGAAGAATAAAAGAAAAAAAAATACACGGTGATCTACAAGTTCTGCATTAGAGGTGAGTATTCAGGGAAGGAAAAGTACAGGCTCTTATTAAAGGAATATTTACTCTACCTATCTCTTTAGCATGGCTTAAGACAAACAGATCTTCCTCGACATGGTCATTAGCCAAAGTAATTGAACTTACCCAACTGAAAAACTTGTTTTGCTCTGTCCAGTGGATGACTGTAAGCATCGCCTTCTGTATTTGCCAGGCTCTGGAAGAGCCTTGCAGGAGACAGATATATCAGGCTCCTGTCAGCAGGATCTTGTTGGCATCTGGTGGTTGTTTACACAGTGGATCCCCAAGTGGGGCAGTCTCTGGATGGTCATTCCTTCAGGCTGTGCTCCAAACTTTGACTTGGTAACTCCTTCCATGAGAATTTTCTTCCTCATTCTAAGAAGGAACAAAATATACATATTCCTTCTGGAATTTCATGTGTTTTGCAAATTGTATCTTGGGTAAGTTTCTGGAATAATGTCCACTTATCAGTGAATGCATATCATGTATGTTCTTTTGTGATTGGGTTACCTCACTCAGGATGATATCTTCCAGATCTATCCATTTGACTAAGAATTTCATGAATTCATTTTTTTTTTTATTTATTATACGTAAGTACACTGTAGCTGTCTTCAGACACTCCAGAAGAGGGAGCCAGATCGGATGGTTGTGAGCCACCATGTGGTTGCTGGGATTTGAACTTATCACCTTCGGAAGAGCAGTCGGGTGCTCTTACCCGCTGAGCCATCTCACCAGCCCCCGAATTCATTGTTTTTAATAGCTAAGTAGCACACCATTGTGTAAATGTACCATATTTTATGTATCCATTCTTCTGTTGAGGGATATCTGGGTTCTTTCCAGCTTCTGGCTATTATAAATAAGGCTGCTATGAGCATATTGGAGCATGTCTCCATATTATAAGTTGGAACATCTTCTGGGTGTATACCCAGGAGAGGTATTGCTGTATCTTCCAGTAATACTATGTCCTCTTTTCTGAAGAACCACCAAACTGATTTCCAGAGTGTTTGTACCAGCTTGCAATCCCACTAGCAATGGAGGAGTGTTCCTCTTTCTCCACATCCTTGCCAGCATCTGCTGTCACCTGAATTTTTAATCTTAGCCATTCTGACTGGTGTGAGGTGGAATCTCAGGGTTGTTTTGATTTGCATTTCCCTTAAGGTCCCCAATGAAGGAGCCAGAGAAATACCCAGGCAGCTGATGGGGACCGAAGCCCTATAGAAGGAACATCAATATGAACTAACCAGTACCTCCAGAGCTCCTTGGAACTATACCACCAATCAAATATAGCACATGGTAGAACTTGTGGCTCTAGCTATATGTGTAGCAGAGGATGGCCTAGTAGGCCATCAATGGGAGGAGAGGCCCTTTGTCCTGTGAAAGCTCTAGGCCCCAGTATAGGGGAATGCCATGACTAGGAATGGGTGTGGGTGGATTGGGGAGCAGGGGTTGAGGGGACAAGATAGGGGATTTTTGAAGGGGAAACTAAGAAAGGGGATAACATTTGAAATGTAAATAAAGAAAATATCTAATTTTTTAAAAAAAAGGAAAATCAAACTTCCCGATTAGCACCAAATGATAAATATTAGGCACTATTCATGAACCAGGCACACTAGTAAATTTTGAAAATAAAATAAAACTGCCAAAATCTTCAGAGAAAAAAAAAAGGTAGTTTTGTATTATTAACAGCATCCTCTGCCTTACAGAAGGTTTTCAATTTCCATTTGTCAACTGTTAATGTTAGAGTATTCTGTTCAGGAAATTTTCCTCTGTGCCCATATGTTTGAGACTCTTCCCACATTTTCTCTTCTGTTAGTTTCAGTGTATCTGGTTTTATATGGAGGTCCTTGATCCAATTGAACTTGAGCTTTGTACAAGCAGATATGAATGGATAAATTCGCGTTCTTCTAAATGCTGATTGCCAATTCAGCCATTTGTTGAAAATGCTGTTTTTATCCCCTTTGTCAACGATCAAGTTACCACAGGAGTGTGTGTTCATTTCGACTCTTCAGTTCTATTCCAGTAATCCTCCTGCCTGTCTCTGTACCAATGCCATAGAGTTTTTAATAACCATTGCTGATTCCCCCAGAAGTTCTTTTCTTGTTGAGAATAGTTTTTGCTATCCTGGGTATTTTGTTATTTCAAATGAATATGAGAATTTCTCTTTCTAACTCTGTGAAGAATTGAGTTTTAATTTTTACAGGAATTGCACTGAATCTGTAGATTGCTTTCATGCCAATCCATGAACATGGGAGATCTTTCCATCTTCTGAGATCTTCTTCCATTTCTTTCTTCAGAGACTTGAAGTTCTTCTCATATGGATCTCTCACTTGCTTGGTTAGAGTCACACCAAGGTATGTAATTATATTTGTGACTATTATGAAGGGTGTCATTTCCCTAATTTCTTTCTCAGCCTGTTTATCCTCTGAGTAGAGGAAGGCTAGTGATTTTTTGTTGTTGTTGTTGTTGTTGTTGTTAATGTTATATCCAGTCACTTTGCTGAAGTTTTTCATCAGGTTTAGGAGTTCCCTGGTGGAATTTCCATGGTCACTTAAATATACAAAATAACAAGCAGCATATTGGGAAAATATCTTTACCAATCCTATATCCAACAGAGGACTAATAAACAATATATACAAAGAACTCAAGAAGTTAGAAACCAGAGAATAAAATAATCCTATTAAAATTGTGTTATAGAGCTAAACAAAGAATTCTCAACTGAGGAATATCGAAAGTCTGAGAAACACTAAAGAAATGTCCAACATCCTTAGTCATCATGGAAATGCAAATCAAAACAACACTGAGATTCAACCTAACGCCAGTCAGAATGGCTAAAATAAAAAACTCAGGTGACAGTAGATTCTGGCAAGGATGTGGAGAAAGAGGAACACTCCTCCATGTCTGGTGGGATTGCAAGCAGGTACAACCACTCTGGAAAACAGTCTGGCAGTTCCTCAGAAAATTGGACATAGTATTACCTCAAGACACAGCTGTACCACTCCGGGGAATACACCAAAAAATTTCCATCTGATAACAAGGACATATGCTCCACTATGTTCACAGCAGCCTTATTTTTAATAGCTAGAAGCTAGAAAGGACCAAGATGTCCCTCAACAGAGGAATGGATACAGAAAATGTGGTACATTTACACAATGGAGTACTACTCTGCTATTAAAAACAATGATTTCCTGAAATTCTTTTTTTTTTAAATTATTTTTTCTTTATTAGATATTTTCTTCATTTACATTTCAAGTGTTATCCAGTAAGTTCCCCATACCATCCCCCATCCCCACCCTGCTCCCCTACCCACCCCCTCCCACATAATGGCCCTGGCATTCCCCTGTACTGGGGCATATAAAGTCTGCACAACCAAGGCACCTCTCTTCCCAATGATAGCCAACTAGGCCATCTTCTTCCATATATGCAGCTAGAGACATGAGCGCAGGGGGAACTAGTTAGTTCAGGTTATTCTTCCACCTAGAGGGTTGAAGACCCCTTCAGCTCCTTGGGTACTTTCTCTAGCTCCTTCCTTGGGAGTCCTGTGTTCCATCTAATAGCTGAGTGTTAGCATCCACTTCCGTGTTTGCCAGGCACTGGTATAGCCTCCCATGAGACAGCTATATCAGGTCCCTTTCAGCATTATCTTGCTGGCATATGCAATAGTGTTTATTTTTGGTGGCTGATTATGGGAAGGATCCCTGGCAGCCGCAGTCACTGGTTGGTCCATCCTTTTGATTCAGCTTCACACATGCTCTCTGTAACTCCTTCAATGTGTGCTTTGTTCTTAATTCTAGGAAGGGGCGAAGAGACCACATTTTGAACTTCATTCTTCTTGAGTTTCATGTGTTTAGTAAATTGTATCTTGGGTAGTCTAGGCTTCTGGGCTAATATCCACATATCAGTGAGTACATGTTATGTGAGTTCTTTTGAGATTGGGTTACCTCACTCAGGATGACACCCTCCAGATCCATCCATTTGCCTGATTTCCTGAAATTCTTAAGCAAATGTGTGGAACTAGTAAATATCACCCTGAGTAAGGTAACCCAATCACAAAAGAAAACACATGGTATGCACTCACTGATAAGTAGAAATTAGCCCAAAATCTCAGAATACCCAAGATACAATTCACAGAACACATGATGCTCAACAAGAAAGAAGACCAAAGTATGAGTTCTTCTGTCCTTCTCATGACAAATAAGGAGAAAATGTATAGAACAGAGAATGAAGTAAAGGTCATCCAGTGACTGCCCCTTCTGGGCATCTTTCCTGCATAGAGTCATCAAACTCAGACACTTGTGAATGCCAAGAAGTACTTGCTAACAGAAGCCTGATATAGCTGTCTCCTGAGAGGCTCTGCCAGATCCTGAAAAACACAGAGGTGGGTACTCACAGCCAACCATTTGACTGAGTGTCAGATCCCCAATGAAGGAGCTAGGGAACAGATAAAAGGAGATGGGGGGGGGGTTTGCAAACCCAAGGGAAGAACAGCAATATCAGCTAAACAGACATTACAGAGATCCCAGGGACTAAAACACCAACCAAAGACCCATGACTCTAGCCACATATTTGGCAAATGCATTGTCAAGCATTAATGGGGGAAGAAGCCCTTGTTCCTGTGAAGGTTCGACGACCCAGTGTAGAGGAAAGTGATGGCAGGGAGGAGGGAATGGGTGGGAGGGTAGGGGAATACCCTCATAGAAGCAAGGGGAGGACAGTATGGGATAGGGGGATTACATGAGGAGGCAGGAAAGGAGAAATATTTGAAATGTAAATTTAAAAAAATCCAGTAAAAATAAAAACAAACAAACAAACAAAAAACCTGCAAAGATAGGTCTCTACCTAGGCTAGGGATTATATTCTATTGATCAGTAGATTTGTTTGTTTGGGATTTGTATTCCTGTCTGTCTGTCTGTCTGTCTGTCTGTCTGTTGGTCTGTTTTGTTTTGTTTGCTTATATTGATTGATTGATTGATTGATTGATTGATTGATTGATTGAATTCAAGGCAATGTGTTTGTTTGTTTTCCAAGTTTATTAGATATTTTCTTCATTTACATTACAAATGCTATCCTGAAAGTCCCCTATACCCTCCCCCATCCCCTGCCCTGCTCCCATACCCACCCACTCCCACATCTTGGCCTTGGCATTGCCCTTTACTGGGGCATATAAAGTTTGCAAGACCAAGGAGCCTCTCTTCCCAGTGATGGCCAACGAGGCCATCTTCTGCTACATACGCAGCTAGAGACACAAGCTCTAGGGGTACTGGTTAGTTCATATTGTACTTCCACCTATAGGGTTGGAGACCCCTTTAGCTCCTTGGGTACTTTCTCTATCTCCTCCATTGGGAACCCTGTGTTCCATCTAATAGCTGACTGTGAGCATCCACTTCTGTGTTTGCCAGGGACTGGCATAGACTCACACAAGACAGCTATATCAGGGTCCTTTCAGCAAAATCTTGCTGGCTTATGCAATAGTGTCTGTGTTTGGTGGCTGATTATGGGATGGATCCCCACCTGCAGCAGTTGCTGATTGTTCCATCCTTTTGTCTCAGCTCCACACTTGATCTCTGTAACTCCTTCAATGTGTGCTTTGTTCCTAATTCTAAGAAGGAGGGAAGTGTCCACACTTTGGTCTTCATTCTTCTTGAGTTTCATGTGTTTTTCAAATTTTATTTTGGGTAATCTAAGTTTCTGGGCTAATATCCAATTATCAGTGAGTACATGTTATGTGAGTTCTTTTGTGATTGGGTTACCTCACTCAGGATGATACCCTCCAGATATATCCATTTGCCTAGGAATTTCATAAATTCATTGTTTTTAATAGCTGAGTAGCACTCCATTGTGTAAATGTACCACATTTTCTGTATCCATTCCTCTGTTGAGGGACATCTGGGTTTTTTCCAGCTCTGGCTATTATAAATAAGGCTGCTATGAACATAGTGGAACATGTGTCTTTATTACCAGTTGGAATATCTTCTGGATATATGCCCAGGAGAGGTATTGTGGGATCCTCCCATAGTACTATGTCCAATTTTCTGAGGAACTGCCAGACTGATTTCCAGAGTGGTTGTACAAGCTTACAATCCCACCAACAATGGAGGAGTGTTCCTCCTTCTCCACATCCTCACCAGCATCTGCTGTCACCAGAATTTTTTATTTCAGCCATTCTGACTGCTGTGAGTTTGTTTTTACTTATTTATAATGTCCATACCTGACAAATCAGTATGAACTGAATCAAGGATTAGAAACCTGTCTTAGTCAGGGTTTCTATTACTGCACAAACATCATGACCAAGAAGCAAGTTTGGGAGGAAAGGGTTTATTCGGCTTACACTTCTACATTGCTGTTCATCACAGAAGGAAGCCAGGACTGGAACTCAAGCAGGTCAGGAAGCAGGAGCTGATGCAGAAGCTGTGGAGGGATGTTCCTTACTGGCTTGCTTCCCCTGGATTTCTCAGCCTGCTCTCTTATAGAACCCAAGATGGCCAGCACAGAGATGGTCCCACCCACAAGGGGCCTTTCCCCCTTGATCACTAATTGAGAAAATACCTCATAGCTAGATCTCATGGAGGTACTTCCCTAATTGAAGCTCCTTTCTCTGTGATAACCCCAGCTGTGTCACGTTGATGCAAAACTAACCAGTACAATTGACCCCTTGTCAACTTGACACACAAACACATCACTAGTAAACCTCAACCCTTTCCTCCCCAATTTGCTTCTTGGTCATGATGTTTGTGCAGGAATAGAAACCCTGACTAAGACAAAACCCCAAACACTTCAGAAATCTTTGGCCTCAAACAAGGACGAAGCTGTCAAGAGGCCAAAAGCTATATCTGTCTTTTCACAAATAAATATGTTAGGTACTTTCCTTCGAAGTCTTTTTACCTGAACTGCCTATCCACTTTCCACCCTTTATTCTCATCATTCCTCCTGCTAATATAGAACTTGAAACTTACTAAAGATATTTAGCCAATGTCATTCCTTTTATTGTGAGAATTTTATTTGCACCACCATTCCATATCAGCTGACACCTTCCATTGGATTCCAAATTTTGATAAATTAACTAATGCTTTCTTTTTCTTTTTTTCCCAAATAAGTTTTGCTAACCTAAATGTAAGACTGTATAATACTAGGAAGGAAGGAAGGAAGGAAGGAAGGAAGGAAGGAAGGAAGGGAGGGAGGGAGGAAGGAAGGAAGGAAGGAAGGAAGGAAGGAAGGAAGGAAAAAGAAAGAGAAAGAGAGAGGAAAAGAAAGAAAGAAAGAAAGAAAGAAAGAAAGAAAGAAAGAAAGAAAGAAAGAATTGAGATTTGTTTGTCTGCCTGACTGTCTTTCTATCTGTTTTGTTTTGTTTGCTTGTTTTTTCTTATTTATAATGTCTGAACCTGACAAATCAGTATGAACTGAATTAGGGATAAGAAACCTCCAACACTTCAGACATCTTAGGCTCTGACAAGGTCAAGGCTGTCAAGGAAGGAAGGTAGAAAGGATGGAAGAAAGGATGGAAAAAAGGAAGGAAATCACTCTTGGCATTTATTTTAATTCAGTGTTACAGGTATAGATAAAGTAGTGAAAGTTGCCTTTTAAGTGAATTTCTTGTTGAAGAATTTTCATATTTTACTCTCATCTGCATTGGTTTGTGGAGATATAAAACCAGAATCAGAATAGGAGGATATACTGGGGTCCTCAAAAATTCTTATTCTCACTAGCTTTTTACCTTTTATTGAGTCAATTGTTCTTTATCCCCCTTTTCATAACACTTTCACTAGAATATGCAATGGCATCCAAAGAAAGTTGATTTTACACACATAGTGTTAACACTTGATTAGGCCAAAAGAGTGTAGAAAAAATAAAAGTAGGCTTTGAAATGAGGAAAACACGGTTTAATTTTAATCAGTTGCTCATTAAGACTTTGGAGTAGTCTAATTACTTGTGTTTCTTGTTTGTTTGTTTGTTTGTTTTCTATAAAATAAGCCTATTTGGATATTCAGTGTATAACACATAGTACACCATACGCATTGAATGACATTGACTACAATTCCCATAGGCAGAAAAAATTGATTGTAAGCTTTTGTGTTAAATGCATGGACATTTAACAATTGGCTATTATAATTTTTTATCTGCCATCTATCTGTCTCTCATCATTGTGTAGATATGATACTAAAGCTAATACAATTATTTTGATTAATCATTATGAAATTGCTATTTAAAGCCATTAATACTGGTGAAAATAATAATGACATAAACTTATAACTTTCCATTTCAAGCATGTATGTAATAAAATGAACCGATTAAAATAATTTAAACCATTAAAAGTAGAGAAGTGCTAAAAAGTGACCTTATTTTCAAATTGTGTTTATTTATTTATAGTATTGAGGATCTGTTTGTATATGAGTAGACACCCCTGGGAACAGGTTTGAAGGAGTTGGTTCTTTCCTTTCACCATGTGTATCTCAGGGATTAAATTGAGGTCATGGTGGCAAGCACTATACCCACTGAGCCATCTCACCAGCCAGTCCTCAATAATTCTACTGCTTTTATTTCTCTTATATATGGAGGTGGTGTATATAAAGGCACATATTAATGTCAGCATATTTTCAGAAATCTCTTGTCTCCTTGCTCAGGTAGGTCCTGGAAATCAGAGTCAGTTTGTGTAAACAAACATAAAGTGCCTTTATCTTCTGAGTAATCTATTGTCCATTATTTTTTAATCAGACAATTAAAAGATTTATAGTGCATTTTTGAATCATGGCTTTTGTATAAATAACATAAACTATAAGTGAAAGGACAGTTATGAGAAGGAAATAAAATAGTGGAATACAGAGAGGGAAAGGGAAGAAAGCAGATGGTATGATGTGAGTGTGGTCATAATACCTGATAAACTTTGAATACATTTTATTTTTAAAGTTTAACAATGTATACAATGAATATACCAAAATAGAAAGACTAAGCACATGCTTTTAAAAATAAAACAGTATTTCTATATGTTTCATTTTTAAAAACATAAATGTTCATGAAGTAGATGTGCTCTCATAGCATTATGACACAAAGCCATTGATCACAGTGCAGGAAATAGGAAAAATATGAATATCTAACTGCATATTTATATACCTAGGTAAATGTGAACTTGGTTATGAGAAAGTGGGGGAAATGATATCATTTCAGTCTTTACAATTCTCTTTGATTTAATTTTGAATGAGTCACTGTATTTTATCTTTGACTGATAATAACCCAATCACATCTCTCTTATTATCCAGGGATGCTTCTAGATTTTGGATATTAAAAATGGAAAAAGTATTTTTTTCCAACTTTTATTAGATATTTTCTTCATTTACATTTCAAGTGTTATCCAAAAAGTTCCCTATACCCTCCCCCCTCCCGGCCCTGCTCCCCTACCCACCGGCTCCCACATCTTGGCCCTGGCGTTCGCCTGTATTGGGGCATATAAAGTTTGCATATTTTTAAAAACTGGTAAGCAGATATAAACCCATAATGGTTTAGCTTGTCATTTTATTCTCTTTCCTGTCTGAGACAGAGATACAACTGTACTACATTATAAAAAAAAATAAATAAAAAATTAAAACAATATGGAGTCTGAATGTCTGCTTCCAGTGACACAACACTTACTCAATATGGTTTGGGATTTTTTCAGGGAGATTTATTTTGTCTGCATTTTGCAAACATCTCTTTTACATTTTATCTAAAATATAATGGAACCATATGAAGGAAATGAGCTATATATCTTGACACCTCTTTCTCAAGTTCTATTCAGTGAGATTATTAATAAAATATACAGTATATGACTTAGGCATTTTTCTATCTTTACATTTAATCAATCATGTAAAAGATTTTTAAAAGAACCGCACGCCTTTAATCCCATCACTCAGGAGGCAGAGGCAGGCGGATTTCTGAGTTCAAGTCCAGCCTGGTCTACAAAGTGAGTTTCAGGAGAGCCAGGGCTAGACAGAGAAACCCTGTCTCGAAAAACCAAAAAAAAAAAAAAAAAAAAAAAAAGAACTAAAGATGTAAATATTAATGAAATTAGGAAACTTTACAGCCAGATAGAAAATGATGTGTAAATGTAAAATGTTTAAGTAAATCTTGAAATAATATTGTAATTTTTTATAGGTAATAGAACTAAAACAAAATAACAGTGGCAGAATAAAGCTTGCCTAAGAACTTGTAAACTTAAAAGATGTCTTAGCAGAAATACTAGATAACATGGTTTGTGGGACCATGAAAGGCAGTCTGTGTTCTGGTTGAGTGAAGCTTACTCTAGAGACCCAGTAGAAAACTCTACAAGGGACAGAACAGTACCCCATATTCTCAGACATAGGCACCTGACAACACAGAGCCCCCAACTCCATATTCCCGTGAAAATCAGTCAGATAGACAATGTCCCAAGCTCCTGGCATTCTGGCTAGACTCCACCCTCACAGTTACCTGATACTATAAACAGCCCACTATAAAAGGGGCTGTTTGGCCCCTCCTCTCTCTCTTAAGCTCTTGCCTCTCTTATT
>LR753312.1:390872-402024 GCA_902729485.2 Mus minutoides
CTCTCTCTCTCTCTCTCTCTCTCTCTCTCTCTCTCTCTCTCTCTCTCTCTCTCTCTCTCTCTCATCTTTTACAATAAAGCTTTAAAACCATGGACTGTCTCTGCTCTTCAAGACCCACAGTGTTAGAACAATGGAATGGGTTTTCCCCTAAAGAGCCAAGTCTAATCTCCCGCAAGAAGGCCTCCCAGCTGACCAAGGAGTCTCTCCTGCATTGAAACCACCCAGCACTTCCCTGTTCCCCCTTTTCCCTTTGGCCCTTAGCCTGACCTAGCTGCCTTCGAGGCTCTCACTTTGTTCTCAGCTCTTCCTCAACATACAGCAGAATCTGGGATGTCTGAGACTGAGAACCTGTTGTCTCTGGGCTCCTTGAGACCCAGAGACACCAGACTGTTCCCTTTCTACCCCCCCCACGGACTGGGGTTCCTTGGCTTCCCATATTCATACACCCACCAGGGCCATGTGAAGAGAGCTTAAAGCAGCCCTCTCCCCACCCTGCATCCACCCACCTAGAGCCCTGGAGCTCTGGCAGGATGCAGGTTCTCTCCTTTATTTCCCCATGCCCACTGCCCAACAATGATTCAATATTCAAGATAATTGTATCTTCAGGTGGAAGAACTAACTAAGTACACTAAAGGAGAAGAAGCAATGCTAAACACGTGCAAACAAACTTCTTTTTGTCCGTTTACATATATTATCTTCCCTACTATTTTATTAAGATGAATGCAAGAGATATTTTATAATTCTAAACCTAAAGTCAATGTCTTACAAAATAATTAGTTTCACCTAAGTGTGGACATGATTTTTACACTGTTAGTAGACTCTATTAAAATGTACCTACACATATAATATTTTATTTGTATTCCCGTTCAATCAGTTCTGATATCAAGATGCAATAGTTGTTTTTTGTTGCTTAGCTTAGGTCTCTCAGGGAACCTGACCAGCCTCACTGATTTACCCAGATTAACCAGTGATAAGTACAAAGGAAAATACCATCATTACAACTGTTAATCTTTATTATCAAAGGAAAATGAAATTGTCTCAGTGGTGCTTTTGTTGAACAGGAAGCTTTATTTCGATATTTTCATATTTCATTTCTATTCATTCTTCTCATACTCTCTTCCTTTCCCTCCCTCATTCACTATTTCCATTTCCTTCTCTCTCCTTCTTTATTCTTCCTTTCTTCTTTCTTTCCTTTATTCCTTCCACAGCTAGTGAGTCTCTCCTTAGTATTAGGTGCTGTGAAACAGAAGGCTGAAATATGTAATGTAGAGACCAAAAGGTAGTCACATGTAAGTGACTCATGAGGAAAAAGAGGCTTAGGATAAAATATTATTCTAAATTATATTCAGTTATACTTACAGATTGGTGCCTAACCAAACCGTGGTCAGAAAGGCTCCACCCAGCAACTGATAGAAACAGGTGCAGAGAGCCAAGCCAAACACTAGACAGAGCTTTGGGAATCCTGCAGAGGACTAGTAGAAAGAATTGTAGGAGCCACGGGGGTCAATGTCACCACAAGAAAATCCACAGAATCAAAAAACCTGGGCTCATATGTTTATATGCATATATGTTATGATAGTGTAGCTTGACCTTCTTGTGGGAGGCCTAACAGTCTCTCACTCATTTGCCTGTTTGGGGAGAAAAGTAATCTGCTACTGGTTTGCCTCATCGCTCCTTAGCAGGAGAGGAGATGTATAGACTTACGTGCAACTTAATGTGCCATAGCTGGTTGATATCCATGAGAGGCATTCCTTTTTCTGGAAAGGAAAGGTAGACAATAGGATGGACATAGAGTTGTGGGGAGTGGAAGTAGGGAAGGGAATGTGACTAGAAGAGCCAAGAGAAATATGCTATATATTATTAACACATTAATAATGACAACATTAGAATTCTAAAAATTACTACAGCACAAGCACACACACACACACACACACACACACACACACACACACACACACAGACATAGATAGATAGATAGATAGATAGATAGATAGATAGATAGATAGATAGATAGATAGATAGAACAAGAGAAAAATATGCAACAAATTTTATTATTTCCAGCATATCATTTGTTTACCTAGTTTAATTTTTCCATTAAAGCAATAAATATATATGAGTTGATGATGTTTATCCCTCACTTAAATTTATCATCATTGATATGTGAAAATGAAATTATAGTTTTTACGTAAATGAATGCAAAATATTTTGAGTAAAAATAAAGTAGACATTTGAAATTATATACATAGATTTACAATTTCAAACATATAGAAGTCATGATGTAATTTCAATCTCACATTTCAATACAAGTGTTGAGGATTTGCAAGAATAGTTGATACAAGTCTCTGAGAATACCATTAAAATCCTCTCTACTGTCTAGGGGTGGTCTTGCTTGATGTTTTAATATGTATCAACTCTTCTTTTTTACTTTCTATTCTCAGGGGGCTTAGAAGCTATGGCTGAAACCATTTTCAAAGATCTGTTTTTTTCTAAGTTGGCAAAAATATCTAGAAATTGAAAATTTCAGTTAAAACTATCTACTGAAGGATGGATCATTTTCCACTTAACTTGAAATAATGTAATGGTTACCTTTATTTTCCTATTTGATTTGCACTTCCCTCATTGAATATTTTTCCTTTCAGCAACTCCATATTCAAGATATAGATGATTTCATATAAGAACCACAATTGAATGAATATTAATTCTCTTTTGATTTTAGGTTTAGCATACTTAAAATGAAATGGTGTGTCTATCAAAGTAGAAATAAAGTCACCTTTTAATCCTTGGCATAAGAAATAAAACTATCTTTCTCCTTGAAACACCATCTTCCATATCACATCCAAGGTGAATAAATTACAGAGTAAAATCTTCTACAGAAAAGGTCTAAAATATTTTCCGAGATAAATAATTAAGGTGATAGCTGGTTAGCATAGATGGTTGTCAGAAACACAAATCAGAGAAAAGGACTTCCAGATGTAGAGTGACTATTGAACCAAAGAACAATTTACAAGGCTAGAAATGAAATTCCCTAATGTTATAAGAACAACGACATGCTAAAATGTCAAAATGTATTGCAATTCACAAAATCTGTTTTAATCAAGACATTTGGCTTAACATTGGAATATTTCTACAAATCTTCCAGGGTTTTATTGCCAAGGATATAGTTTATTCTTTGGTTCATGAACTTATTTTAGTACCAATATATCACTTTATGGTTCCCAACATATACAACAAATCTTGGACTCCAGAATTTAAGGGAATAATAAGAAAGTTATAGCTTAGAGAACATAATTTTAAGTTTCCAGTAGATTCTAAAGTAGTAGAGGTTGGCTGATTAGCCAGTCAGACATATTACTTTCCTGTTGTAAATTATATAGAGAAAACCATATGCCTGAATATAATTCTGCTTGAAAATTGTTCCAACTTCACTTCTTTTATATAAGCTTGTGGTATTATCTTAGTAGCTTATATACTAATAAAATGTCTTGCTTGTTTCACTTTTGCTGCTTCAAAATGTTTTAGAGTGCTATGCTAATTAGAAAAGAAAAATATAGGGTTACATCATTGATTATTAAATACTCAATGATTGGGTTTTTCTTACATTTATTCTGCTGATATAAATTTATAGAAGTTTATCTTATACAAACATAGTATTTTAAAGTGTTTGCATTGAATAATTTATTTGAAATCTAATATTAGCTTGCTAAAAACAATCTATACCTGTGGGGAAATTTGGAAAAAAAAAATCCATTTAAATATGTGTGATATGAGTTCTTTATCTATTAGTTTTAAATGCTTCAATAAACTACAAATGTTGTAAAGTAAAAGCTTAAATTATAGATATTAACAAAAGGAATGGGAAACATTGACACTCTTATTTTTCCTAGCATTTTCAACTTTATTCTTTCAAAATTAAAATTATATTCTATAAACTACCTGAGGAAATGTTCAAAACATATTTTCACCATTAACCTTGAAAATTTTGGTAGTTAATATTATTATCAAAATCTAACTCCACAATTTCATCTAAAGAGGACACCTAAAGTATTATCATTACTTTGAAAAAAAATAATATAGTCTGATGGTGCCAATTTGAGAGAGCCTTGCAGTTTCTGTTGGAGCACACCTCCAGCTGGATTCTTGTTTTTTGTTTGCTATTCAACTAGACTGCTGGTATTCTAACAAAAATTAATGAAATCATCCAAAGAACTACTTATAAAGAATTCCTCAGCACACTTTTCTTAACTTTTGTCCCTCTAACACTGATTGGTGGCTTAGAAGGCAGGATGAAGCCATTTAAGAACCCTAAATAAAGTAGGTTTTGAAAAAAAAATCCAGGCTTACAATTTCATGGCTACTTTTCCCTGGTTAAATCCAATCATCACATGTCAATCAAGGCAATTTATATAGAGGTGGCATCTGATATTATCTTTTTACAGTTTTTTTTTCCAACTTTTATTAGATAATTTCTTCATTTACATTTCAAGTGTTATCCAGAAAGTTTCCTATACCCTCCCCCCTCCCGGCCCTGCTCCCCTACCCACCCGCTCCCACATCTTGGCCCTGGCGTTCCCCTGTACTGGGGCATATAAAGTCTGCATGACCAAGGGGCCTCTCTTCCCGATGATGGCCAACTAGGCCATCCTCTTCTATATATCCAATTAGAGACATGAGCTCAGGGGGTATTAGTTAGCTCATGTTATTCTTCCACCTATAGGGTTGAAGACCCCTTCAGATCCTTGGGTACTTTCTCTAGCTCCTTTCTTGGGAACCCTGTGTTCCATCTAATAGCTGACTGTGAGCTTCCACCTCCATGTTTGCCAGGCATTTGTATAGTCTCCCACAAGACAGCTGTATCCTGGCCATTTCAGCACTATCTTGGTGGCATATGCTATAGTGTCTATGTTTGGTGGGTGACTGTGAGATGGATCCCTGGCAGCCGCAGTCATTGGGTCCATCCTTTGGATTCAGCTTCACACATGATCTCTGTAACTCTTTCAATGTATGCTTTGTTCTTAATTCTAGGAAGGGGTGACGTGTCCATACTTTGATCTTCCTTCTTCTTGAGTTTCATGTGTTTAGTAAATTGTATCTTGGGTAGTCTAGATTTCGGGTCTAATATCCACATATCAGAGAGTACATGTTATGTGAGTTCTTTTGTGATTGGGTTACTTCACTCAGGATGATGGCCTCCAGATCCATCAATTTGCCTAGGAATTTCATATATTTACTGTTTTTAATAGCTGAGTAGTACTCCATTGTGTAAATATACCAAAATTTTTGTATCCATTCCTCTGTTGAGGGACATCTGGGTTCTTTCCAGTTTCTGGCTATTATGAATAAGGCTGCTATGAACATAGTGGAACATGAGTCCTTATAACCAGATGGAATATCTTCTAGATATATGCCCAGTAGAGGTATTGCAGGATCTTCCAGTAGTACTATGTCCAATTTTCTGAGGAACCGCGAGACTGATTTCCAGAGTGGTTGAACCAGCTTGCATTCCCACCAAAAATGGAGGAGTTTTCCCCTTTCTCCACATCCACGCCAGCATCTGTTGTCACCTGAATTTTTGATCTTAGCCATTCTTACTGGTGTGAGGTGGAATCTCAGGGTTGTTTTGATATGCATTTCCCTGATGATTAAGGATGTTGAACATTTTTTCAACTGTTTCTCAGCCATTCGGTATTCCTCAGTTGAGAATTCTTTGTTAAACTCTGTGCCCCACTTTTTAATGGGGATATTTGATTTTCTGGTGTCCACCTTCTTGATTTCTTTATATATATTGGATATCAGCCCCCTATCTGAATTTGGATTGGTAAAGATCCTTTCCCAATCCGTTGGTGGCCCTTTTGTCTTGTTGACAGTATCTTTTGTCTTAGAAAAGCTTTGCAACTTTATGAGGTCCCATTTGTCAATTCTTGATCTTACAGCACAAGCCTTTGCTGTTTTGTTCAGGAATTTTTCCCCAGTGCCCATATCTTCGAGGCTTTTCCCCCACTTTCTCCTCTATAAGTTTCAGTGTCTCTGGTTTTATGTGGAGCTCCTTCAACCACTTAGACTTGATCTTAGTACAAGGAGATAAGAATGGATTAATTTCCAGGCTTCTACATGATAGCTGCCAGTTGTGCCAGCACCATTTGTTGAAAATGCTGTCTTTTTTACACTGGATAGTTTTAGCTCCCTTGTCAAAGATCAGGGAAACATAGGTGTGTGGATTCATTTCTGGGTCTTCGATCCTATTCCATTGATCTACCTGCCTGTTGCTGTACCAGTACCATGCAGTTTTTATTAAGATTGCTCTGTAGTACAGCTTGAGGTCAGGCATGGTGATTCCACCAGAGGTTCTTTTATTGTTGAGAAGAGTTTTCTCTAGTCTAGGTTTTTTGTTATTCCAGATGAACTTGCTAATTGTCTTTTCTAGATCCTTGAAGAATGGAGTTGGAATTTTGATGGGGATCGCATTGAATCTGTAGATAGCTTTTGGCAAGATAGCCATTTTTACTATATTGATTCTGCAAATCCATGAGCATGGGAGATCCTTCCATCTTCTGAGATCTTCCTCAATTTCTTTCTTCAGAGACTTGAAGTTCTTGTCATACAAATCTTTCACTTCCTTCGTAAGAGTCACACCAAGATATTTTATATTGTTAGTGACTATTGTGAAGGGTGATGTTCCCTGATCTCTTTCTCAGCCAGTTTATCCTTTGTATAGAGAAAGGCCATTGATTTGTTTCAGTTAATTCTATATCCAGCTACTGCACTAAAGCTGTTTATCAGGTTTAGGAGTTCTCTGGTGAAGTTTTAGGGGTCACTTATAAATACTATCATATCATCTGCAAATAGCGATAATTTGAGTTCTTCCTTTCCAATTTGTATCCCCTTGACCTCCTTTTGCTGTCAAATCGCTCTGGCTAGGACTTCAAATACTATATTTAATATGTAGGGAGAAAGTGGGCAGCCTTGTCTGGTCCATGATCTTAGTGGGATTGCTTCCAGTTTCTCTCCATTTAGTTTGATGTTGGCCACTGGTTTGCTGTAGATTGCTTTTATTGTGTTTAGGTAAGGGCCTAGAATTCCTGATCTTTCCAAGACCTTTATCATGAATGGATGTTGGATTTTGTCAAATGCTTTTTCAGCATCTAAGGAGATGATCATGTGGTTTTTATCTTTGAGTTTGTTTATATAGTGTATTACGTTGATGGATTTCCATATATTAAACCATCCCTGCATTCCTAGGATGAAGCCTACTTGGTCATGATGGATGATCGTTTTGATGTGTTCTTGGATTAGGTTGGCGAGAATTTTGTTGAGTTTTTTTGCGTTGATATTCATAAGGGAAATTGGTCTGAAGTTCTCTATCTTTGTTGTGTCTTTATGTGGTTTAGGTATCAGATTAATTGTGCTTTCATATAATGAATTGGGTAGTATACCTTCAGTTTCTATTTTGTTGAATAGTTTGAGAAGAACTGGAACTAGGTCTTCTTTGAAGGTCTGATAGAACTCTGCACTAAACCCATCTGATCCTGGAATTTTTGGTTGGGAGACTATTAATGACTGCTTCTATATCTTTAGGAGATATAGGGCTGTTTAGGTCATTAATCTGATCCTGGTTTAAGTTTGGAACTTGGTATCTGTCTAGAAAGTTATCCATTTCATCCAGATTTTCCAGTTTTTTTGAATATAACCTTTTGTAGAAGGATCTGATGGTGTTTTGGATTTCCTCAGGATCTGTTGTTATGTCTCCTTTTTCATTTTTGATTTTGTTGATTTGGATGCTATCCCTGTGCCCTCTAGTGAGTCTGGCCAAGGGTTTGTCTATCATGTTGACTTTTTCATAGAACCAGCTCCTGGTTTGATTGATTCTTTGGATAGTTCTTTTTGTTTCCACATGGCTGATTTCACCCCTGAGTTTGATTATTTCCTGCCTTCTACTCCTTTTAGGTGACTTTGCTTCCATTTGTTCTAGAGCTTGCAGATGTGCTGCCAAGCTACTGGTGTAAGCTCTCTCCATTTTTTTTTTTTTTTTTTTTTTTTGTAGGAACTCAGAGCTATGAATTTACCTCTCAGGAAGGCTTTCATTGTGTCCCATAAGTTTGGGTATGTTGTGGCTTCATTTTCATTAAACTCTAGAAAGTCTTTAATTTCTTTCTTTATTTCTTCCTTGACCAAAGTATCATTGAGTAGATGTTGTTCAGGTTCCAAGTGAATGATGGTGTTCTGCTACTTATGTTGTTATTGAAGAACAGTCTTAGTCCATGGTGATCTGATAGGCTGCATGGGACAATTTCAATATTTTTGAATCTGTTGAAGGCTGTTTTGTGGCCAATTATGTGATCAATTTTGGAGAAGGTGCCATGAGGTGCTGAGAAAAAGGTATATCCTTTTGTTTTAGGATGAAATATTCTGTAGATATCTATTAAGTCCATTTGTTTCATAGCTTCCATTAGTTCCACTGAGTCTCTGGTTAGGTCTGTTTCCAGGATCTGTCCATTGATGAGAGTGGGGTGTTGAAGTCTCCCACTATTATTGTGTGAGGTGCAATGTGTGTTTTAAGCTTTACTAAAGTTTCTTTAATGAAAGTGGCTGCCCTTGCATTTGGAGCATAGATATTCAGAATTGAAAGTTCCTCCTGGAAGATTTTGCCTTTGATGAGTATAAAGTGCCCCTCTTTGTCTCTTTTGATAATTTTGGGTTAAAAGTCTATTTTATTCGATATTAGAATGGCTACCCCAGCTTTTTCCTTCAGGCCGTTTGCTTGGAATATTGTTTTCCAGCCTTTCACTCTGAGGTAGTGTCTGTCATTTTTCCTGAGATGTGTGTCTTTTAGACAGCAAAATGTCAGGTCCTGTTTGTGTTGCCAGTCTGATAGTCTATGTCTCTTTATCGGAGAATTGAGTCCATTGATATTAAGCGATATTAAGGAACAGTAATTGTTGCTTCCTGTCATTTTTGTTTTTAGAGTTGGGATTCTGTTCTTCTGGCTGTCTTCTTTTAGGTTTGTTGAAGGATTACTTTCTTGCTTTCTCTAGGGCAGAGTTTCAGTCCTTGTATTGGTGTTTTTCTGTTATTATCCTTTGAAGGGCTGGATTGTGGAAAGATACTGTGTGAATTTGAATTTGTCGTGGAATACTTTGGTTTCTCCGTCTATAGTAAATGAGAGTTTTGCTGGGTACAGTAGCCTGGGCTGGCATTTGTGTTCTCTTAGTGTCTGTATAATCTCTGTCCATGATCTTCTGGCTTCCATAGTCTCTGGTGAGAAGTCTGGAGTAATTCTGATATGCCTGCCCTTATATGTTACTTGACCTTTTTCCCTTGCTGCCTTTAATATTCTGTCTTTATTTAGTGCATTTGTTGTTCTGATTATTATGTGTCTGGAGGAATTTCTTTTCTGGTCCAGCCTATTTGGAGTTCTATAGGCTTCTTGTATTTTTATGGGCATCTCATTCTTTAGCTGTGGAAAGTTTTCTTCTATTATTTTGTTGAAGATATTTGCTGGCCCTTTAGTTTGTGAGTCTTCCTTCTCATCTACTCCTATTATCCTTATATTTGGTCTTCTCATAGCTTCCTGGATTTCCTGGATATTTTGCCTTAGAATCTTTTTGAATTTAGCATTTTCTTTGACTGCTGTGTCTATGCTCTCTATCGAATCTTCTGTGCCTGAGATTCTCTCTTCTATCTCTTGTATTCTGTTGTTTATGCTCATATCTGTGGTTCCTGATTTTTTTCCTATGGTTTCTATCTCCAGGGTTATCTCCTTTTGGTTTTTCTTAATTGTTTCAACTTCCATTTTTAGGTCCTGGATGGCTTTGTTGAATTCCATCGCCTGTTTGGTATTATTTTCCTGTATTTCTCTAAGTTGTTTATCTGTGATTTCCTGCATTTCCTTCTTATAGTCCTCCGTCATCATCATGACCAGTGACTTTATATCCATGTCCTGCTTTTCTGGTGTGCTGTTGTATCTAGGACTTGATGGGGTGGGTGAGTTTGGATCTGGTGATGCCAAGTACCCTTGGATTCTGTTGCTTCTGTTCTTAAGCTTGCCTCCTGCCATCTCTGCCCGAGGAGAACTGGCTTTGGTGCAGACCAGAAAGGACCCGCTGTTCTACCCTGGGCCTTTATCAGTCTCCTGGATGATGTCTCAAGTTCCAGGAGATTGGGCCAGAACAGAGGCTGTGTTCCCCTGCTCACCTCACGTCCCGAGATAGCTTGAGGAGTCTGTAAAGAGCCTAGGAGAGTGTACAGGGCCTTTGGCCCGAGCCCCAACCTGGTGCAGGGCGGGCCAGACCAGACCAGAAGGGAGGGGCTGTTCTGCCCTGGGCCTCTATCAATCTCCTGGCTGGTGTCTCAGGTTCCACAAGATTGAGCTGGAACAGAGGCTGTGTTCCCCTGCTCACTTGAGGTCCCAAGATAGCTTGGAGAGTCCTGAAAGAGCCTAGGAGATTGCACAGTGCCTGCAGCCAGAGCCATGAGCTCCTGATGTGATCTTAAAGTCCTGGGAGTTGCTGGGCTCAGAGGAAAGATGGTGGGGTGGACGGTGCTCTGGATGGGAGTGGCCCAGCCTCCGGTGGGGCGGAGTTCCTCGGTTCCTGCCCCTGCAGGCAACATCTGCCCCACTGCTCCCAAAACCACCACTGCACTCTACTCACATGTAACCCCGATGTGATCTTTAAGTCCTGGGGTGTGGGGAGCACAGGACGGGCTCTAGCTGCGTCCGATGGGCTCAGAGGAGAGGTGGTGGGGTGGGTGGTGCTCTGTCTGGGAGAGGCCCAGCCTCCAGTGGGGGCAGAGTTCTCGGTTCCTGCTCCTGCGGGCAACTGCTGACCCACTGCTCCCAAAACCACCACTGCACTCCACTCACGCGTAACCCGATGTGATCTTAAAGTCCTGGGGTGTGGGTAGCACAGGACAGGCCCTAGCTGCGTCCGCTGGGCTCAGAGGGAAGATGGCGGGGTGGGGGGTGCTCTGGCTGGGAGAGGCCCAGCCTCTGGTGGGGCAGAGTTCTCATTTTTTCCCCTGGGGGCAACCACTGACCCACTGCTCCCAAAACCACTGCTGCACTCCACTCACGCCTAACCCCGATGTGATCTTAAAGTCTTGGGGTGTGGGAAGCACAGGACGACCTAGCTGCGTCCGCTGGGCTCCCTTTTTACAG
>LR753312.1:402124-520107 GCA_902729485.2 Mus minutoides
TGGCAAAATGCCGGCCCAGAGCCTCCCCGGAAGCAGCTACTTAAGCCCTGTCCTGGCCAATCAACGAGCTGCCCTGTGGCTCTCGCGAGACTACCCCAGGTGCTCTCGCGTGACTACACCAGGCGTTCTCGGGCAACAGCTGACACAACCTAGAAAAGCTGAATCGGTCGAGCCGAGCGGTTGAATGGCTCCCTACAACAGTTTTAAATCATTTTGTGAATCGTTTTTTTAAAGTATTTATTTTATTTTTTTACTTATTCAATATACATTCTGCTCATTTCCCCCCTCCATGTCACATCTTCTCATTAACCTTCTGTATTCCCTCCCTTCTTCTCTGAGTGGGTATGACCCCTCAGTATTCCCCTAACCTGGTACTTCAGGTTTCTGCTAGTCTGGGCTCTCACTCTCTCACTGAGGCCAAACAAAGCATTCCATCTAGAAGAACATATCCTACAGGCAACAGCTTTTGGGATAGTTCCTATTTCAATTGCTTAGAACCCACATGAATACCAAGCTGCACATCTGCTATACATGTGTGTGAAGGTCCAGGTCCACCTGTGTATGCTCTTTAGTTAGTGGTTTAGACTCTGAGAGTCCCATGGTCAAGGATATTTGGCACTGTTGTTTTTCTAGTATAGTTTCTATTCCCATTGGGGGCCTGCAATCCTTCCTTGTATTCTTCTATATGAGTTCCCATAACACCATCCACTCTTTGGTTGTGGGTGCTTGTATCTATCTGACTCCATTTATGGGTTGAGACTCTCAGAGGATAAATTTCTCCTCTGTGAAAGAATAACAAAGTATCACTAATAGTGTTAAAGACTGGTGCTTGCCTATTGGATGATTCTCAAGATTGGCTGATCATTGGTTGTCTATTCCATCAGTCTCTGCTTCTACCCTCATGCAGCGTTTCTTGAGTTCAGGATAAAATTTTGGTTGAAAGTTTTGGGGGTAAGTTGAAATCTCTATCACTCTACTGTGGTTATTGCCTGGCTACAGAAGCTGGCCTCTGCAGGTTCCATATCCCCACCAGTATAGTGCGTCAGAGGTAAAGTCACCCTCCATTGATTATTTGGTAGCTCAGGAAGCCCAGATCTCTGTCTCATCATAGTGATGCCATCAACCTCTGGATCCCCTTCAGTTGCAGATTTCTGTTCATTTTCATGGCCATCTAGCCATCACTCCTGTCCATTCACAGCCTGTTCCTGAGCTCCCATTCTCTTCTCCTTCCCTCACAGTTCCTTCCCATCATCTGCCTCTTATGATGATTTTACTCCTATTCTAAGTAAGATCCAAGATTCCTTGCTTGTGCCTGCCTTCTTGTTTAGCTTCTTTGGGTCTGTGGAATGTAATATAGCACCTGTATTTTATGACTAATATTCTTTTATAAGTGCGTACATACCATATATGTCCTTTTGGGGCTGGGTTACCTCACTCAGGAAAATATTCTTAATTCCACCCATTTGCTGAAAAGTCATACCTTTGTTTTCAGTAGCTGAATAGTAGTCCATTGAATAGATATAACACATTTTCTTTACCCTCTCTTTTAGTTGAAGGACATCTAACTTGTTTCTAGTTTCTGGCTATTACTAATAAAGGTACTATGAACATAATTGAGCAAATGTCTTTGTGGTTAGAAAATCTTTTTGCTATATGCTCCATTTCCTCACAAACATATACTATCTCTTAGATTTTTGATCTTAGCAATTTTGATGGGCTTAAGATGGAACATCATAGTTATTTTTATTTCAATTTCCCTAATTACTAAGGACTTTAAACATTTCTCTAAGTGCTTCTCATATATTTTGCATTTTCTCAGTTGAGAATTCTCTGTTTAGTTTGGTACCCCATTTTCAATTGGATTATTTGTTTGTTAGTGTCTAACTTCTTGAGCTTTTTTTGAAATATTGTATATTAGCCCTCTGTCATATGGAGGGCTGGTGAAGATCCCTTTCCAATCTATGGGCTTCAGGTTTGTCCTAGTAACAATGTTCTTTACCTTACAGAAGCTTACCAGTTTCATGAGGTTATAGGAGGAAGAACTGATACTAAAATCTGGTTCCCCAATTGGTTCTTGATTTGGTCAAAGAAGAAGGTGGAAGGTGAAAATTGGGAGAAGGGTTAAGATAGGACTTCCCAGGAACAGGAGCAGATGCAAGAAAGAGGAAGTGGGGTTTGGGCTAGGCTCTGGAATGAGAAAAGACAAAACAACCATGTAAAGTTTTGGGACAACCAGAAACAGCAGCCTCTGCCCCCCAGTGGATGGTTGATATAAGTTACCTGATAAGGTTAGGGCAAAAAATTCTTTGTCCATCAATTGTGTTATATGGCCAGTTCTAAAATAATAAAGCTATCAGTGTTTTTCTTTGTCAGAGCAAGTTGGACAGAAAAAGTAGGAAGCCAGGGTGGTAGCTGGTGGCTTGTCAAAGCTCAGCTGGGAAGGGTTGAGGAACTGCTTGGAGTTCCCAGGAAAGATGTTAGCTGGCCTTTGGTGGAGCTAAGTTGATAGTGGGACTGGCAGTGGGGCAGCCAACTCAGAACTAAGCTGGGGGCTCAGGCCAAGCTCCGTGGTGGAAAGTAATAGCATGTTTTTTTAAAGATTACATGCAACATGAGGTCCCATTTATCAATTGTGGATCTTACACACTAAGCCATTTGTATTCTGTTCAGGTACTTGACTGCTTGCAATGCATTCAAGGCCATTTTCCACTTTCTCTCCTAAGAGAATATGTCTACTTGGATTTATGTTGAGATCTTTGATCCACTTGGACTTGACTTTCATGTCAGTTTCCTTCCATTTTTTTAAATGTTGACTATTGGCTTGCTAATAGTCAATGATAATGCTTTCATTATGTTTAGTTATGTTCCCTGTTTCCCTGATATCTCTAATACCTTTAACATGAAGGGGTATTGGACTTCATCAAAGGCTTTTTCAGGGTCTCATGAGAAAATTATGTGTTTTTTTTCTTTTCCTTCGTTTTTATGTTGAATTATGTTGATGGATTTGCGTATATTGAACCATCCCTGTATCCCTTGAATGAAGCCTACTTGACCTTGATTAATTATGTCTTTGTTGTATTGGATTTGGTTTTCCAATATTTTCTTGAGTATTTTTGCATTTATATTCATAAAAGTAATCAGGCTAAAGTTCTCTTTCTTTATTCAGTCATTGTGTGTTTGAGGTATCAATATGATTCTGCCTTCACAGAAGGAGTTTGGCAGCATTCTTTCTTTCTCTATTTTAGGAAACAAAGGCATATTGGTATTAGCTCTTCTTTGAAAGTCTCATAGAAATCTGTGCTAAACTCATCTGGCTCTTGGTTTTTATTTGGTCAGAGACTTTTAATGATTTCTTCTATTTCTTTAGTGAGTGAGGGGCTTTTATGTAGTATATGTGAACTTGATATAACTTTGTTAAGTGGTATCTGTTTAGAAAATCATCCATTTCATAATAGTTTACAATCTTGTGGAGTACAGGGTTTTGAAGTAAGATGTAATGATGCTCTGAATTTCCTCAGCTTCACTTATTATTAGTATTAATAGTATTATTATTAGTAGTACTTTTATTATTAATAATCATTTTATTTGTTTACATTTCAAATGATATCCTCATTCCTGATTACCCCTCTATAAAGCCCCCACTCTATCCTACCTCTCCTCCCTCCCTTTTGCTACTTTGAGGGTGCTCCTCCATCCACTTACCAATTCCTGCCTCATCTCTCTAGCATCCCCTTAACCTGGAGCATCAAGCCTCCACAGGAACAAGGGCCTCCCCTTCCATTGATGCCTGATAAGACCATCCTCTGCTACATATGTATCTGGAGGCACTGATCCCTCTGTATATAGTCTTTGGTTGGTGGTTTAGTCCCTGGGAGGTCTAGGTAGTCCAGATACTTGATATTTTTCTTCCTTTGGAGCTGCAATCCACTTCAGCTCCTTAAGTCCTTCCCCTAGCTCTTCCATAGGGGTCCCTGGGGTCAATCCAATGGATAGCTGTATCTACATTTTTCAAGTGCTGGGTAGACCCTCTCAGGGAACAGCCATACAAGGATCCTGTCAGCAATCACATCTTGGCATCAGCAGTAGTGTGGGCATTTGGTGTTTGCAGATGGAATGGAGTCCTGAATGGGGCAGTCTCTGGATGGCCTTTCATTCAGTTGCTGTTCCTTTTTTTTTTTTTTTTTTTTTTTTTTTTTTTTTTTTTTTTTTTTTTTTTTTTTTTTTTTTTTTTTTTTTTTTTTTTGTATCTGACTTTCCTTTGGAGAGGAACATTTCTAGGGTTAAAATTTTGAGATGGGTGGATGGCACAATCCCTTAACTGGAATGCATACCTATCTACTATAGTTGGTCTCTACAGACTCTATTTCCCCTTTGTTGAATATTTCGGCTAATGTCATCCCTATTGGGTCTTGGGAGCCTCTTGCTTCCCTAGAATCTGGGACATTCTAGTGGCTACCTTGAGTTCACCATGCTCACAGCTACATTTTTTTATTCTTTCTTATGCCATATATTCTCTGAGTACAGGAAAACTTACTGATTTGGTTGAATTAATTTTTATATCCAGCCACTTTGCTGAAGTTGTTTATCAGCTGTTGGAGTTCTATGGTAGATTTTTTTTGTGTGTGTGTGGTTGCTTAGGTATATTATCATATCATCTGCAGATATATCTCTTTTTTTTTTAACAATTTGTATCCCATTGATCTCCTTTTGTTGTCTTCTTGGTCTGGCTAGAACTTTGAGTATTGGAACTGTGAAAGGCAGCCTGTTTTGGTTGAGTGAGGCTTGCTCCAGGGAGACCCAGCAGAAAACTCTACAAGGGACAGAACAGTGAGTCATATTCTCAGAGACAGGTACCTGACACCACAGAATCCCCCCCACACACACACACACACACTCCATAATTCTGTGACTATCAGCCATGCAGAAAAAGCCCCAAGCTCCTGGCATTCTAGCTAGACTCTACCCTCACAGTTACCTGACAATATCCAGGTATGCTCTTCTGCACAGCTACCCTGCAACTGCAAAATAGCCTAGCTCACTATAAAAGGGGCTGCTTTCTCTCTTAAGTTCTCACCTCTCTCATTCTTATCTATAACTCTCCTTTTCCCCCTTCCCTTCTCCCCTTCTCTTCACATGGCCATTGTTGGCCCCTCTCTTTCATTTACCTTCTCTCTTTCTCTCTGCCTTTCTACAATAAATCTCTAAAACCATAGACTGTCTCTTCTCATCATGGCCTCAAGAAAGACCTCATTGGCAGTTATTATGTCTCTCTTTTCATTTCTGTCTTTCTCTCTCTCTCCCTCCCCCCCCCTGTGTGTGTGTGTGTGTGTGTGTGTGTGTGTGTGTGTGTGTGTGTATGTTTTAAATTTGGACACTGTCTTTATTTCTTAGTTAGTTTGACAAGGGATTAGTCTATTTCATTAATTTTTTCAAACAGTTCTTGTTTTTTTTATCATTCTTTGTTTTTTTTTCTTTGTATCTAAGTGATTGATTTTAACCCATGATTTTTATTATTTTCTGCCTTCTACTCATCATTGGTTTACTTCTTACTTCTTTTCTTTATTTTTCTTTAAAGCTGTCTCTTATTCCTTTAAATTGCTGATATAAGAACTTTCTAATTGTTTATGGAGGCACTTTGTGCTGTGAATATTCCTTTTTGCAGTGTTTTTACTTTGTTCCATAAACATGGGTATGCTATGTCTTAATTTTAATTGAATTCTAGAAAGTCTTTAATTCTTTATATCTTCCCTGACCCAGAGATCATTCAGTAGAGATTTTTCTACTTTCCATGAGTATATAATTTCTTCCCTACCTCTATCACATTCCTGAACTGTACAGGTATGATTTGCTCCTTCCACCCACTTGCTCTTCTCTCTGAGTCTTCTGGGATAAGTTAAGCTAAGATGAGTAGCCTGATATCCCAGGGGGATCTCTATTCTCCTGTTGCCTCTCTTCCAACCTCCATCAGATATTATACTCCTGAATAATACAGATAAGCTTTTCTTTCTCTACCTGCTGGCTAAGCCCTCTGGGACAAGACAAACTGCAAGGAACATCTTGCTATTCCAGGGGGACATCCATTCTCCTACCATCTCTCCTCCGATCTTGATGATAACTGAGTCTCATGAACCATATAGAACTACAGATCCAGAAGGATACATCCCAAGTACACCTGCCAGAGGCCTGCCACAGCAGGACAATCAAGGTTAGTCCAACTCCTAATACCTACTACAAGAAAAATATCCAAGGACCAAAACCATTCTTATGGCTAAAGCCTCTTAAAAGAACACAATCACCATGAACCAGGGCAAGATGACATCCTGTTCTTTGAGAAAGTCAACAATATAGATAAACCCTTAGCCAAACTCATGATTGGGCACAGAAACAGTATCCAAATCAACAAAATCAGGAATGAAAAGGGAGACATAACGGAAACAGAGGAAATCCCAAAAATCATCATATCCTACTACAAAAGTCTATACTCAAAAAAAACAGAAAATCTGAATAAACAGACAATTTTCTAGACAGATACCAGGTACCAAAGTTAAATATAAATCAGATAAACTATCTAAACAGTCCCATAACCCCTCAAGAAATAGAAGCATTCGTTGTCTCCCAATGGGGGGGGGGGGGAATATATATATCAGGACCAAATGGGTTTAATGCAGAGTTTTATCAGACCTTCAAAGAAGATCTAATACCAATACTCTTCAAACTATTCCACAATATAGAAACAGAATAACAGAAGAAACACTACCCAATTAGTTCTATGAAGCCACTATTACATTTATATCTAGACCATACAAAGACCTAACAATAAAAGAGATGTTCAGACCAATTTCCCTTATGAATATTGTTGTAAAAAAATACTCAATAAAATTATCACAAACTGAATCAAAGAACACATAAAAATGATCATCCATCATGATCAAATAGACTTCATCCCAAGGATGTAGAGAAGAATCAATATATGAAAGTCCATCAACATAATCCTCTATATAAACAAACTTAAAAAAAAAAACCACATGATCATTTCATTAGATACTGAGAAAATATTTGACAAAATTCAACACCTTCATGATAAAAGTTTCGGAAAGATCAGAAATTGAAGGCCCATACCTAAATATAATAGAAAGCAATGTACAGCAAACCAGTAGCCAACATCAAACTAAATGGAGAAAAAGTTGAAGCAATCCCATTAAAATCAGGGACTAGACAAGGCTTTCCACTCTCTCCTTACCTATTCAATATAGTACTCGAAGTACTAGCTAGAGCATTTAGACAGCAAAAGGAGGTCAAGGGGATACATTTGGAAAGGAAAAAGTCAAATTATCACTATTTGAAGATGATATGATAGTATACTTAATTGACTCCAATATTCCACCAGAGAACTCCTAAATCTGAGAAACAATTTCAGCAAAGTAGTGGTATATACAAAAATCTCACATCAAACCCCACACATTAATAGTGGATGACTTCAATACCCCACTTTTACCAAGTGACAGGTAGTTCAGACAAAAATTAAACCGAGAAACACAACAAACAATTGGTTTCAAAGCAAGCCTCAAAGGATAAAAGAAAAGTAAAATAATGCCTTACAACTTATCACACCACCATAGATTAAAGCTAGACCTTAACAATATCAAAAACACCAGAAAGCCTATATATTCATGGAATTGAATGACTGTCTACTCAATGACTCATTTTTAAAACTTTTCCTAAGGTAAGTTAGAAATGACCTACCATAGAAATGATAACTCTTTTCGAGTCTCTACTATATTTTTCAGTTGTTAGACTTTCCTTTTTTTTTTTTTTTTTTTTTTTTTTTTTTTTTTTTTTTTTTTTTTTTTTTTTTTTTTTTTTTTTTTTTTTTTTTTTACATTTTCATATTCATTGGAAAATTTTCTGTAACAGCCTTCTTTGATTCTTTGGTGAACCAAAGCAATTGGATAATACAACACTTAATTAGCATTTTCTATTTTTTCACACTCCTCCAATGAAATGATGGTTAATGGGAATCAGTGAAAAACACCTTATTATTAACAAATGAAAATGTTGGAAATGAACTCAGTTTTAGAAAATGCATTTAAAGAACTGGAGAGATGTCTGTTCATAAGAACAAATACTGCCATTGTAGATTACCCAAGTTTAATTCCAATACCCATATTTTGTAACTCATAACTGCTTATAATTCCAGTTTCAGGGGGTTCCACTTTTGGTCACTGTAAGTACCTGCATTCATATGTACATTTTCCCAGATTGAGTGCATGTATATGCACAAATACAAATGAAAATATTGAAGCATGTAATGAAACACAATGGTAGCCTAGATCTACTAGGCTTAATAGAATTAGTAGATCATCATAACTATATGAAAGAAAGACTTCTGAGTTCCAGGCCAGCCTGGTCTACAAAGTGAGTTCCAGGACAGCCAGTGCTATACAGAGAAACACTGTCTCGAAAAACCCAATAAATAAATAAATAAATAAATAAATAAATAAATAAATAAATAAATAGACATCCTTCTATGGGATAACAGAATAAATATATAGTCAGAGTAGGACAAGGTAAACCAATAGAAATAAAAGAACTCAAGGAAAGGCACAAGAATCAGAGACTCACTTGTTCACATACTCTAATATCCCGTGAAACACTAAACTGGAAGACATAATATATACACAGTGGCCCTGGTGTAGGCTCCTTCAGGCCCTGTGTTTACTGTCTCAGTTTCTGTGAGTTTATATGAGTCTTGCTCCTTTAATTCAGAGGGTCTTGTTCTCCTGGTATCCTCTTTCCCCTCTGGCCTCATATACTTTCAGCCTCCCCTTCCAGAAATAGTTTTCTCAGCCTGGAGAAAATGAATTCCATGGAGACATCACCCATATAACTGTGTTTTCCAATATCTTTTTCTCTCTGTCTCTCTCTCTAGGTTTGTTTCTCTGTGTATCTATGTTTTATTTGTCTGTCTCTGTCTCTGTCTCTGACTCTCTGTCTGTATCTATCTCTCTCTTCCTATCTCTATTTTTCACTTTATGTGTGTAGGGGTAATGGGTGTATGTGTGTACTATTTGTCTGTGAGTACAATTTTTATGTCATATTTGCAGTAAAATTGAAATTTCTGTTCACATATCTGTTGGGAAAATGGTTAGGTCTCAAAATAATTCTGGGCATGCCTTCCTTATTACCTGCAGCTCTTTCCAGAAATTTCCCCCTGTCCCATACTCTAAACCTTTCCCAACTAGGCAATAATCACTTTATAATCAATCTAATCTGTGATCCCTATATAACCTCAGTCATTTAGGTTACATGCTCTCTTGCTTATTTGGGTCCTTCTAGCTCCACTCCTATATCCCTTGGTCTGTTTCCCAAATCTCTTATATCTTACTCTCCTCTTGCAAAGTTCCAGTCTGAAATCTTCCAGATGCCCCTGGCTTAACTCTCCCTTATATCTACAATAAACCACCTTCACCATAACTAGGAGTATTCATGACCTCATATTTTTTTCATTCAATGATACCTATTTTTCCTCACATTTCAATTTGTGCCTGTATTTCAATGTTCATGTTACTTGAGTATGTGATTAAATAGAAGTGCATACTAACAGTATTTAAATTCTAATTTTGAACATTGTAATTATGAACAAAACATTCATATTACTACAATATATATTATGACATGGCCACTGGCTTTTATAAAATACGGCCATATATAGTATGGAATTCAACTTCTCATCTGTCTTATCTTTACTAGTATGCATAATGATTCCACAAGGCCTAATGAAACATTACATTTTTACTAAAATATTTTATTTTTGTTTTTTTGAGACAAGGTTTCTCTGTGTAGCCATGGCTGTCCTAGAACTCACTCTGTCAACCAGGCTGTCCTCAAACTTAGAAATCCACATGCCTCTTCCTACCACTTGCTGGGATTAAAGCCATGTGCCACCACTGCCTGGTTTCAATAAAATATTTAACTATATATTTAAGATAGGGTAAAATTAATATATAAAACTTGGGAATTATGGAAAAATTTCTCATTTCTTTGGAGACTCAGTTGTGTCATGTGATGTTTTCTGGAATCTGTATTATGAGAGGGTGTTACCTAAAGCAGACATAGAAGAGGATGTTTTGCTGAGGCAGATAATTGAGAAGATGCATAGTGTTTGGAAGGAGTATACATATAACCCAACAGTGACCAACACTCTTGAAAATATCCATGGAAGGAATTGCAGAGACAAAGTTTGGAGCTAAGACAAAAGGATGGACCATCCAGAGACTGCCCCACCCGGGGGTCCATCACATAATCAGCCACCAAACGTAGACACTACTGCATATGCCAGTAAGATTTTGCTGAAAGGACACTGATATTGCTGTCTCCTGTGAGGCTTTGTCAGTGCCTGGCAAACACAGATGTGGATGCTCACAGTCATCTATAGGATGGAACATAGGGCCCCCAATGTAGGAGCTAGAGAAAGTACCCAAGAGCCGAAGGGGTCTGCAACCCTATAGGTGGAACAACAATATCAACTAATCAGTAACCCTAGAGCTTGTGTCTCTAGCTGCATATGTAGCAGAAGATGGCCTAGTCGGTCATCATTAGGAAGAGAGACCCCCTTAGTCTAGCAAACTTCATATGTCCCAGTACAAGGGAATGCCAGGGCCAAGAAGTGGGAGTGAGTGGGTAGGGGAGCAGGGCAGGTGGAGGGTATAGGGGACTTTTGGGAAAGCATTTGAAATGTAAATGAAGAAAATATCTAATAAAAAAACATGTGTGAAGCTGAATCCAAAGGATGGACCCAATGACTGCGGCTGCCAGGGATCCATCCCCCAATCAGCCACCAATCATAGACACTATAGCATATGCCAGAAAGATCGTGCTGAAAGGGCCAGGATATAGCTGTCTCGTGGGAGACTATACCAATGCCTGGCAAACATGGAGGTGGAAGCTCACAGTCAGCTATTAGATGGAACACAGGGTTCCCAAGGAAGGAGCTAGAGAAAGTACCCAAGGAGCTGAAGGGGTCTTCAACCCTATAGGTGGAAGAATAACATGAACTAACTAGTACCCCCTGANATGATAGCTGCCAGTTGTGCCAGCACCATTTGTTGAAAAGGCTGTCTTTTTTCCACTGGATAGTTTTAGCTCCCTTGTCAAAGATCAGGTGAGCATAGGTGTGTGGATTCCTTTCTGGGTCTTCGATCCTATTCCATTGATCTACCTGTCTGTTGCTGTACCAGTACCATGCAGTTTTTGTTACGATTGCTCTGTAGTAGAGCTTGAGGTCAGGCATGGTGATTCCACCAGAGTAAGATTTTTAAATTGTAATTAAAGTGATAATAGCAAGTTTGGCACTATAACAGCTATAGTTTTAAATGTTAATTTCCAAAAAAACAAACACTACCTTTAATCTTGATATTAGACTAGCAGAAAGAGAATGTAATGACAAATCTGAGGGTTTTTAGTAGAATTTTCTTTCACTCAAGACTTTTCTTATTACAATCAACATTCAGAATATTATAGAATTTATCTTCTGTCATTCATGAACTACAAAGCTATTGGGGGATTTTAAGCACAATACTATTTATTTATATTACACTCAATATGTGCATTAGGACAAAATTTATAAAATCCAAAACATGTGAGAGAAATATTTAAAACCATCCTAATAAGGAGATAGAAATTTGAATTTCATACTTTATAATGGAAAGTTGAATAGCCTTGATCTAGGTTGAAATACATAAAAGAAAAAAAAAGAAAAAAGAAAAGACATTCATGCTAGAGACCAATTAAATCCTAAATAGAAACATTTAAAGCTGATTTTTATAAGGGATCAACTTTTGTGCTTTAGGTTTTAGTCAACTGAAGGCAGTATGACAAAATTGATTGTGATTAATAATGTTTTTGTTATGCTCATGGATTTAGTTTGAATGAATATTATTCGATATTTTTGCATCAATGTTTGTAAGTGAAATTGTGTTGTTCAGTTATTAACATTACCTTGACTTCATAGAATGAGTTTGACAACTTTTATTCAGTTTCTATTTTGTGGAGTATTTTGAGGAGTGTTGGTATTAGCTCCTTTTTGAAAGTCTGATAGGATTCAATACTAACACCGTATGGAACTGGGTTTTGTGCTGTTGTTGTTGTTGTTGTTTAGGTTGGGACAGTTAATGACTTCTACTTTCTTAAGGGTTTACTTTAATGTCTTACCTTGCCTTTCTCTAACTTTATTAAATAGTATCTATTAAAAAATAATTTATGTGCTTTAGCTTTTCCAATTTTGTAACATACAGATTTTTGAAGTAAGACCTAATGATTCTTTCCATTTTTTTTGGTCAATGTTGTTACATGGCACCTTTTCATTTCTAATTTTGTTAATTTGGGTATTCTTTCTATGCCTTTTAGATAATTTGGCTAAGATTTTGTTCGTTGTTGGGGTACATTGTTTGAACGTGTGTCTCTGCATATTCAATTTTAAATTCTGTAATGGCAGAGCAGTAAAGACTGGCAGGATTTTGCTATTGTTGTTTCTATGGCCCATCATCTATCTCATATTTTGTAAAAAATTGTACTTCCTCACTGGGATAGAGTGTCAGTGACCTTCCCAGCATCTATAGGTTTCCTAGGGAAGGCAGCAAATAGTGGAGCAGCTTTGGTGATTGGGGTCATGCTGATAGCAGACAGGACGTGGTGACAGTGACAGGCGATTTATGATGTCTCTTACTAATAGAACAAAACTTAATTATCTGGGGCTGGCAAGAATGCCCAGTGAGAAACTTTGAACTCTTAACTTTTAAGTGTACATACATATAGACAGAAAGATATATATTTGGTAATTAATCCATGCTGTCAGCAACAGAAAATTGAATAAAGGACTGTTAAATTACCTTTCTTTCTTACCCAGGAGCCTCTCTGACCAGGCTAGAGTCTTTGAATTTTTGAACCAGAGAGAAAAGAAAGAAAAATAATTTAAATCATTTACCTAGACAGTATGTACAGATTCACATGCACTCATTTACACTGCAATAGTTTGTATATGCTTCAGTATGTTCATTGGAGGAATAAGGACAGTAACTCACCCCCAAAACCTTGGATCCAAAATGTGTCCTCTCTAGAAGATGTACAGGGACAAAGATAGATAGAACAGAGACAAAGCAAGTGGTCAACCAATGACTGGCTCAAGTTGAGAACCATCTCATGGGTAAGAACCAATCCCTGATACTATTAATGATAGTGTGTTATGTTTGAGGACAGGATCCTAGAATAACTGTGTTTTGAGAGTCTCTACCCAGTAGCAAATGAAAACATATGCAGAGACCCAGAGCCAAATATGAGACAGAGCTCTGGGAGTCCTGTAGATGAGTTCGGGGAAGGGTTGAGAGTATTGAAGAGGATAAGGACTCTACAGGAAGACCAACAGTGTTAAATAACCTGGACCATTGGGGGCTCTCAGAGACTGAACCACCAACTATAAAGTAATCCTGGGCTAGACCTACACCCCTCCCCTTGCACATATGGAACACATACACAGTTTTGTTTTTATAAAGGTTACCCAACAACTAGAGCTGAGGCTGTCCCTGAATTTGCCACCTGAGCAATCAACTATATATTGTCACTAAATTTTTTTTCAGTGAAAAACATTTGTTTTTCAAAAGTCAAATACTGTTGTCCTGGGAATTCCTAGAAATTGTGGATATGATTGCCTATGTAAGAATAAGAATTTGTAGGAGTGACTAGGTTATGTATCTTGACTAGGAACATTATTCATGATTTAGGATACCCATTATAATTACTAACACTAATAATGATGAAGAGATAAGTTAGTAAAGGAACAAAGAGCCAAGGATTCACTTATGGAAGCAAAAATGAAAATGAACATTGTCTTTCTGAAAATAGTGAGAAATTAAAATGAATGAAATTTCTATAAAAAATAAAATAACAGGAGCAAGATGATTTTATTCTAGTAAAACTCCTTTCATATTTACTATCTCCAGAGCTATAATTTTGTATTATCTGAATCTATAATTTGTACTAATTTCTTATAACATCTATAGATTCTAATATAAAACTACAGACATTTACCGTAATATGTTTGTTTTATATTATACTTAAGATATCAAACTGGAGTATTGTTATTGGGGAAATTAAAAGTTAATAGTCACTTAAAGCCATTGTACATTCCTTTATACTCTATCTATGGTTATATAGCAGTTAGTTTTACTCACACATAGTTATACATATGTCATATATGATAGTCCAATGCCAATAACCTGATTTATGGCATGTTTTAGACACATCTGTCCAACCACATGACTGAAAAAATATGTTCATAATTTTTTTACCCACCAACATTAATTTGAGTAAATTATACTATAATTCAAAAAATAACTTTAGAAGGAACAATTAAATGATTACAATGTGTGTATATAAAGAGTGTTGAGTAGAAATTTTGCCTTTTGTTACCTGTCTTTCTGCTTTTACAAAAAAACATGACATGAAGTAACTTGAGGAATAAATGCTATATTTGGACTAGAGTTTTAGAGCATTGTCCATTACTTTAAAGAAGTCATAGAAAAAGAAGCCTGAGGCAGTAGGACATGTAGGTTATGACGCCAGGTAACACAGAGATATGAGTGCTGAAACTCATCACACTGTGTTTTTATTCAGTGCAGGACCCTAGCATAGGAGATGATAGTTCACATATTCACAGCATGTTCTTATTTTAAGACTTCCTGGAAAAACCTACATAGACACACTCAGAGATGTGTTTCAATGCAAATTATAAATGCAGGTAAGTTGACAGTTATGATTAACTATTGCCAATGTCCCACAATTAATAATTGAAAAGGTAATATTATGGTTAAGAAGATACAGATGAATTCCTTTTATTTTCCTCCTGATGACTGTAGAGGAATTTCAATACAGCAATGTCTATGCTCTGGCAAGGAGTCAAGTATAAAGACAGTCTAGAGCTATATGATCTAGCAAGAATGCAGAAACACACTGGATACAGTATGATCTGCTGGAATACAGGCATGCCCTTAGTATACACTACAAAAAAGGGAAGGTTAGTTTTAGGTTCCTTTCTATTCTCAGGAGAATTGAGTGTATCATATCTCTGACTCATTCTGTCAGATCTTTCTCTGATTTATCATTTTGTCTACCCTCCACTTAGAAGTCATTTTCAAGTATAGCCGCTTCTTTCTACAGCTAGAAGGTATTTGGATGTGATTTCTTGCCTTTGCAGCCATGTTGCTAGGTTAAGATTCCTCTGCAATACATAAAATATTAGATGTCTGTTACTTGTAATTATGGTGAAACTGAGTAGCAGTAAAATTCTAGCATTATTTTGCTCATGAAAGTACATACATACCATGGATTTAAGGCATTCCAAATAGTAATATTGTGTTCTGTTTTTTTCCCATGGTGAGTCAAATGTAAAAAAAAAAAAAATACACCAGTGTGTGAAGGAAAGCTAAATTCTTTCAAACTGCATTACTGAGGATACTGAGGAATCAGACATTTTACTAGTTCAGCCTATTTTAGACCCAGAAGTTTTTGTTTTTGTTTTTTTTGGTTTTTTTTTTGTTTTTTTTTTTTTTTTTTTTGTGTTTTTTTTGTTTTTTTTTTTTTTTTTTTTTTTTTTTTTTTTTTTTTTTTTTTTTTTTTTTTTTTTTTTTTTTTTTTTTTTGGTGTTTTGTTTGTTTTTGTTTTTGTTTTTGTTTTTTTAGATATTATCTTAATTTACATTCCAAATGCTATCCCGAAATTTCCCTCTAGCCTCTCCCCGCCCTGCTCCCCTACCCAACCACTCCCACTTCTTAGCCCTGGTATTCCCCTGTACTGGGGCATATAGTTTTCAATACCAAGTTTCCCAATGATGGCTGACTACACATGCAGCTAGAGACAGGACCTCTGGGGGTTCTGGTTAGTTCATATTGTTGTTCCACCTATAGGGTTGCAAACCCCTTCAGCTCCTGGGGTACTTTCTTTAGCTTCTCCATTGGGGGCCCTGTGTTCCATCATATAGTAGACTGTGAGCATACACTTCTGTATTTTCCAGGCACTGGCATAGCTTCATATGAGACAGTTATATCAGAGACCCAGAAGTTTTTTAGTGTTTTGTTTTGTTTTGTTTTGTTTTGTTTTGTTTTGTTTTGTTTTGTTTTTCTTGAGTGTCTAGTGACACAACATTGACGTTGCTAGGTTTGGGAGACAAATATAGATTTTTATTTCTTGAATATTTTCTTTATTTACATTTCAACTGTTTTCCCCTTCCAGATCTCCCCTTCAGAACCCCCATATCATATCCCCCCTAGTCCTGCCTCTATGAGGGTAACCCCCACACACACACTCCCATCCTCCTCCCACCCTGAAATTTCCCTTTACTGGGTCATTGAACACCCTCAGGCACTAGGACCTCTCCTCCCACTGATGTCCAACAACTCTATCTTCTACCAGATATGTGGCCAGCACCATGGGTCACCCCAACTGTATTATTTGGTTGGTGGTCCAATCCCCAGGAGCTCCAGGGAGTCTAGCCTGTGGATGCTTCAGTGCATTTTAGAAGAGTAAACAAAATATTCACAGGAGGAAATATGGAGACAAAGTGTGGAGCAGAGACTGAAGGAAAGGCCATCCAGAGACTGCCTTATGGGGGATCTATCCCATATATAGCCACCAAATCCAGATGTTATTGTAGATTATGGGAAGTTCTTGCTGGTAGGAGCCAGATATGACCATCTCCTGAGAGGCTTTGCCAAAACCTGACAAATACAGAGGAGGAAGCTGGCAGCCAACCATTGGACTGAACTCAGGGGTCCCTGATGGAGGAGATGAAGAAGAGACTGAAGGAGCAAACATAAATTTTTTTATCTATTTTCTTTGCAATTAATTATATTTAAGAAATATAAGGTATCTAAAATGAATAGTTAGGTAGTTTGAAATCATACTGTAAGAATACCTTGAAAATAATTGTTGAATAATAAATACAACCTACTAAATCTATACAATGTCAATATGCCTTCAGGCCTAACTATTCAGTATTAGATAATCAATTGGTATGCTCTTCAATGGGGAAGACTATTTCTCCCTCTTTTAGTATTCATTAACAGTCTATATCTGTTTGTATAGGATTGAGGCCTTATGAACTTCTCCCTATCCAAGTTGACATGTCTATTAATGTAATTTTTACTTAGATCATGTTTACTCAGAAATAGTGGAAAAACTTTATGTGTGTAATAGCTACAGCAAAAAAAAATAGCTGTATTGTTGAGGGTAATGTTGTAAAAGGTCATATTTCAGTGCTAATTTTAGGCTAAAGAGCTAATGTACAATAGTTAAAGACCAACATATACAATATTGAGATTTAACGAAGACAATCAATTTCAGGATTTAAGGGTAACTCCAGTTATTTTAATTGATATCCAAAATACTTTTTTCTTTAATTCAGTAGTCTTTTATTTCAATTTTAATAAAACAGATTTAAAGCTCCTGACAAGAAATAATAAATATCAAATATTATAGAACTAAAATAATTTCATATAGTTATATGAAAAACCTAAATTTATTAATAATTTATATATGAAAATAAATTGATGAAACTATATTATTTTATTTAATACTATTATATTATTATTAACATTCTTTAAATATTTCCTCAGTGAGGGTAATTGTGAAGCAATTTACATATATTATCTCAGTTAAATTTAATGACACTTCTGACATAAACATTGTTATTATCTGCATTTTATATACAATAAAACTGGCAATTTCTCTGTGTGTGTGTGTGTGTGTGTGTGTGTGTGTGTGTGTGTGTGAATTTCAACTTCTAACCTTACTTCTATTGCTTCAGTAAATATTCATTTATGCAAATAGATTAAATTAACCTGGTTCTTCTAAACATTATAAACTTTCAAACTATATCTCATAGTTTTTGTGTGTTTAATAGAGTATTTATTTTGCCTTGTATAGTTGAAAAACATCTGTATTGCCCATTTAGAATGTGACTTTTCAGTAGTGAATTTACCAATGCATCAGTTATTATTTTAGTATATATATTGAATGGCTGTACAGATCTTTCTTTTCTTTTAATTTCTCTTCTAGACATAATATCGCACTAACACTTTTTTCTGAAATCACTGCAGTCTTATTTCTTATTATAATTGATAAGATTTTACTAAGATCACCAATAATAGGCTAATGGCTAAGTCTATGGATATTATTTTTATTTGTCCATTTACTTTAACTCATTGAAGAGTATGACAACTTAACAAAATTTCTATTGTTAAATTAAATCTTTCCTTGGCATCAGTGACACCATTCTCTTTGTAACATTTACTGAATTCCTAAGTAACACTTACTGAATTCCTACATATATGTTTTGTAGCTAGTTTATTAAACATTGTCAAATTAAGGTAAATAAATACATGAAGATTTATGATCTGCCTATTTTTCACATACTCATGAGTTCAATTCCACATTATATGAAATTTAAATATAGGTACTGTTTATTCTTACACTTTTGCCAGTTTTTATTTTCAACACAAAATATCTTTGTAGTTCTAACTATTAAAAGCAGATTTTCACACATTCTAGTCAAACTATTAAAGCCCAATTCTCACACATTCTCATCAAGTGCTTTAGCCTTGAGCCACAACTACATTGTCCTATTTTAATTCCACTATGTAACATCACATCAGGAATAGTGTAAGAACTCAGCAAATACTTAAAAATCTTATGAATAATAAAAGTAAGCATTATATGTTGTTACTGCAAATCCTTCCTAACACTACAGTTGGCTTTGTATAATAAAATAAAGTCTCAAATATATAACTAGAGATCTTAAGCTTTAATGGTAAAATAAACGGAGGGAAAACATTTTGATTAGGAAATTCACTTAAATTCCCTTTTGGGAAAGAGGTTTTGTCAATAATTCCACAGGTGATGAAACACTATGGGTTCCATCAAAATTGATAAAGATCTGAACTAAGTAAGAGAAGCTTCCAGATGAAAGGCATAACTCAAGGAAGGAAGAGAGGTAGAAAGAAGGAAAAGAGGATGAAAGCTGTTCCTCCTGAATTTGCACAGCTCAACAAAGCAGCTAAAGAAAGAGAGATTTTTTTTTTCATTAGACTACCAGACTAGAAAATCTTGAGGCTGAAATGGACATTTACTGCAGGACAGTATCCTAGTTAAGAAGGATCATCTATCTGGTCAATAGATATTCATAAAGATATTCAGACTATTAACTTTGTGGGACAGATAAACATTTCTGTTGCAAAAAAAAATTGTACTGTGTACACATTTTAGCTTAAATATCACAGGAGAAAATGAATTTTATTTCAGCAACATGGCTACTCTGTCATGGGGTCACAGCCAAAGGCCTCCTTGGTCTATATGAGCTGCCTGAAATACAAGCAGACTTTTTAACACGCATTTAATCCCTGACAATAAAGATAATATTAGATTTTAGAAGGAATCTGCCTCTAAACAGTCCCATTTCCCCCTAAAGAAATAGAAGCAGTCATCAATAGGCTCCCAACCAAAAAAAGCCCAGGACCAGATGGGTTTAGTGCAGAATTCTATAAGACCTTCAAAGAAGACCTTATTCCAACTCACCTCAAACTACTCCAGAAAATAGAAACAGAAGTTCCTCTATGCAATTCATTCTGTGAAGCCAAAATTACTCTGATACCTAAACCACACAAAGATAAAACACAGAAAGACAACTTCAGACCAATTTCTCTCATGAAGATCAATGCAAAAATACTCAATAAAATTCTTGCAAACAGAATCTAAGAACATATCAAAACAGTCATCCATCATGACCAAGTAGGCTTCATCCCAGGGATGCAGGGATGGTTTAATATACAGAAATCCATCAATGTAATTCACTATATAAACAAACTCAAAGACAAAAACCACATGATCATCTAGTTATATGCTGAGAAAGCATTTGACAAAATCCTTCATGATAAAAGTCTTGGAAATATCAGGAATTCAAGGCCCATACCTAAACATAATAAAAGCAATATACAGCAAACCAGTAGCCAACATCAAAGTAAATGGAGAGAAGCTGGAAGCAATCCCAATAAGATCAGGAACTAGAGAAGGCTGCCCACTTTCTCCCTACCTATTCAATATAGTAATTGAAGTCCTAGCCAGAGCAATTCAAAAACAAAAGGAGGTGAAGGGGATTCAAATTGGAAAGGAAGAAGTCAAAATATCACTATTTGCAAATGATATGATAGTATATGTAACTGACCCTAAAAATTCCACCAGAGAACACCTAAACCTGATAAACAGCTTCAGTGCAAACAAATCAATGGCCTTTCTATACACAAAAGATAAATGGGCTGAGAAAGAAATTAGGGAAACAACACCCTTCATTATAGTCATAAAAAATATAAAATACCTTGGTGTGAATCTAACTAAGGAAGTGAAACATCTGTATGATAAGAACTTCAAGTCTCTGAAGAAAGAAATTGAAGGAGATCTCAGAATAAGGAAAGATCTCCCATGCTCATGGATTGGCAGGATTAATATAGTCAAAATGGCTATCCTGCCAAAAGCAATCTACAAATTCAGTGCAATCCCCATCAAAATTCCAACTAAATTCTTCACTGAAATAAAAAGGGCAATTTGCAAATTCATCAGGAATAATAAAAACCTGGGATTGCAAAAACTATTCTCAACAATAAAAGAACCTCTGGTGGAATCACCATGCCTGACCTCAAGCTGTACTACCAAGTAATTGTGATAAAAACTGCATGGTAGTGGTACAGCCACAGACAGGTAGATCACTGGAATAAAATTGAAGACCCAGAAATGAACTCACACACCTATGGTCACTTGATCTTTGACAAGGGAGCTAAAACCATCCAGTGGAAAAAAGACAGCATTTTTAACAAATGGTGCTGGCACAACTGGCAGTTATCATGCAGAAGAATGTGAATTGATCCATTCTTGGGTTTTTTTTTTGTTGTTGTTGTTGTTGTTTGTTTTGTTTTGTTTTGTTTTGTTGGTTCATGTAGTTCTTTCACTAAGCTCCTCTTTATGAATATCAGGGATGACTAGCTCATGATGGTTTCAGTCAGAGAAGCTGGCTGGTCAAGCAAGCTAAACTGCTCCATGCCATCGGGCACATGGTAGATAAGTAAATGCTAAGGTTCTTATCTCCTTGTACAAAGCTCAAGTCTAAGTGGATCAAAGACCTCCACATAAAACCAGAGACACTTAAACTTATAGAGAAGAAAGTGGGGAAAACCGTTGAAGATATGGGCATAGTGGAAATAATTCCTAAACAGAACAGCAATGGCTTGTGCTGTAAGATCAAGAATTGACAAATGGGACCTTATAAAATTACAAAGATTCTATAAGACAAAATGGCCACCAAAAATTGGGAAAGAAGTTTTACCAATCCTTAATCTGATACGGGACTAATATCCAATCTATACAAAGAGCTGAAGAAGCTGGACTCCAGAAATTCAAATAACCCCATTAAAAATGGGGTACAGCATTCAACAAAGAATTCTCAAGTGAGGAATACTGAATGGCAGAGAAGCACCTGAAAAAATGTTCAACATCCTTAATCATCATGGAAATGCAAATCAAAACAACCTTGAGATTCCACCTCACTCCATTCAGAATGGCTAAGATCAAAAACTCAGATGACAGCAGATGCTGATGAGGATGTGGAGAAAGAGGAACACTCCTCCATTGCTAGTGGGATTGCAAGCTGGCACAACCACTCTGGAAATCAGTTTGGTGGTTCCGCAAAAAATTGGACATACCATTACCAGAAGATCCAGCAATACCTCTCCTAGGTATATACCCAGAATATGTTCCAACTGGTAATAAGAACACATGCTCCACTATGTTCATAGCAGCCTTATTTATAATAGCCAGAAGCCTGAAAGTGCCCAGATGTCCCTCAACAGAGGAATGGATACAGAAAATTTGGTACATTTACACAATGGAGTACTACTCAGCTATTAAAAACAATGAATTTATGAAATTCTTGGGTAATGGATGTATCTGGAGGAAATCATCCTTAGTGAGGCAACCCAATCACAAAAGAAGTCACTTGATATGCACTCACCCATAAGTGGATATTAGCACAGAAACTTAGAATACTTAAGATACAATTTGCAAAACACAAGAAAATCAAAAAGAAGGAAGACCAAACTATGGATACTTCATTCCTTCTTAGAATAGAGAACAAAACACCCATGAAAGGAGTTACAGAGACAAAGATTGGAGCTAAGAGGAAAGGATGGACCATCCAGAGACTACCCGACCCGGGAATCCATCCCATAATCAGCCGCCAAACCCAGACACAATTGCAAATGCCAGCAAGATTTTGCTGAAAGGATCCTGATATAACTATATCCAGTGAGGATATGCCAGTGCCTGGCAAATACAGAAGGGGATGCTCATAGTCATCTATAGGATGGAACATAGGGCCCCCAAGGAGCCGAAGGGGTCTACCACACTTTAGGTGGAACAACAATATGAACTAACCAGTACCCCCAGAGCTCGTGTCTCTTGATGCATATGTAGCCTAAGATGGCCTAGTAGGCCATCACTGGGAAGAGAGGCCCCTTGGTCTTACAAACTTTAAATACCCCATTAGAGGAATGTCAGGGCCAAGAAGTAGGAGTGGGCGGGTAGGGGAGCAGGGCAGGGGGAAGGTATAGGTAACTTTTGGGATAACATTTGAAATGTAAATAAAGAAAATATCTAAGAAAAAATAAAATAAAAGAAGCAGAAAATATAAAGAAAAAAAAAAAAAACAAAGAAGAAGGAAGCTGCCATGTTCAAAAGTGACTTCTAATTGAGAGGCAAAGTAATGAATTAAAGGAAGATTTGACAAATATAGGATATTCTCAACTTTCATGAGAACAGACCGAAAAGGGTCTATTTAAAACCAATGAAGAGTGGCTCAGTTGATTTAGTAGGTAATCAGTGCAATGATTGCAGGAAAGTTGAGTTGAGTAGAAACCAGAGAATAAGGTGGAGTAAAATGATTAGAAAAAAAAAAAAAAAGCCAAAGTTAGCTTGGGGCCAAGCAGAGCAGTGCAGTAAAAGCTAAAAGATGCCAGATGAAATCATTCACCTTGGAAGGGAGTTTGAACCAAAACATTGAGTTGAACTAGTCAAAGTATAAAATCAAACAAACAAACAAAAAACTAGAAAGGGTAAGTTTATTCATGAATATGTCTCCCAGATGACAATTACATCTACCAAATAAGAGTTACTTTTACACTTAGCATGTTTTTTCATGGTACTTCCTCATATGGTAAACGTTCAGATTATGACCTCTACTAGAAAAAAAGGGGTTTTTGTTTTGTTTTGTTTTTTTGTTTTTAGTTGTGTGACTCTGACAGAGCACACACCTTTAATCCAAGAGCTTTCTTTTGGAATGTTGTAAACAAGATTAAATAAACTCAATCATAAGTAACAAGGCAGAACAAGCACCTAATTGAAAGGGAGTGAATTTAGGAAAAACACAGAGAGAAAAGGGGGAAATCAGGAGGATGGTTAAAGATATGTGGAAAGAAATGATGGCTATCCATTTTGCAGGCCTTTTGGAACATCAACTGTGGGAGAGGGTTAGATGGTAGGTGTTATGAAGTTTTTGTTGTTGTTGTTGTATTGTTTGCTTTTGTTGTGGTAGATTTTTTTCCCCACATCTCTGAGCTAGAAAGCTTTCACTCCCACATCTGGATCCTGAGACTTTATTGGTAAAATTGAAAGATTGTGATTATGATATAAATCAACAGCATGTTTTATGATTCATATCAGTTTTGTCTACTGTTTCTTTAAATCATTGTGATTTACGAAGCTTTCACATGGAATGCTGGTTTCCTTTTACTTACAAAACAAGTAGAAACACTTAAGTCTTCAAAAGCTATAACTATTAACATTTTAATTTTTATAAAGAATAAATCACCTTAAGGAAAAATATCAAATTTAAAATTTATCCCTGAAAACTCTGAAGAGTTAGGTGTATCCTTTCCCACTATGGCCAGACAAGGAAGCCCTATGTGGCAACAGCCTTGTTCAAGCCCTTGTATGTTCTTTGGTTGGTATCTCAGTCTCTAAGAGGTAATAAGCGTCCAAGTCAGCTGATTGTTTTGATCTTTCTGTTGAGATCTTATCCCACTCAGGGTTTTCAATCTTCTCTACAATCCTTCCATAAGAGTCCTGAACTTCTCTACAGTATTTGACTATGGGTATCTCTGTCTGTTTCAGTTACCTGCTGGGTAGAGCTTCTCAGAGGACACTTATGTTAGGTTCTTGTATTCTAGCATAACAGTAACATTAACAGTGTCAGGAATTGGTGTTTGTCAATGGGGTGGGTAATAAGATGGACCAGTTATTGGTTGGCCATTCCTTCTGGCTCTGTTCCATCTTTGTGCCTTCATTTCTTTTAGACAAGAACAATTTGGGATTGAATCTTTAGTGGGTGGGTTACTATCAATTTTTTTTCTATGCACTACTTTCATTGTGTCCCATAAATGTGGGCATGTTATACCTTCATTTTCATTGAATTCTAGAATATCTTTATTTTTTCTTTGTTCCTTCCATGATCATTGAGCACAAAGTTTTTCAGTTTCTGTGAGTATGTTGGCTTTCTCTTGTTTCTATTGTTGAAGTCTACCTTTGATCCATGTTGATATGATAAGATGCATGGGGTTATTTCAATTTTCTTATATCTGTTGAGGATTGTTTTGTGCCTGATTACATGGTCAATTTTCAAGAACCTTCTGTTTGGTTCTGAGAGTAAGGTTATTCATTATTTTTAGGCTGAAAGGATCTGTAGATATCTGTTAAATCCATTTGGTTCATAACCACTAATAATTTTATTGTTTCTATGTTTATTTTATGATTCACCAATCTGTCCATTGGTGAGAGTAGGGTATTAAAGTCGCCCACTATTATTGTTTAGGTGGCAAGGTGTGATTCGATGTTTAATACTGTTTCTTTTACAAATGTGGATGCCCTTGCATTTGGAGCATAGATGTTCAGAACAGAGATGTCATTTCTGTGGATTTTTTTTTCTTTCATGGGTATGAATGAAGTTTCCATCCCCATCATTTTTGATTACTTTTATTTGAAAGTCTATTTTATTAGATATTAGAATGGCTACCCCAGCTTTTTCTTGCATATGCTTGCTTGGACAACCTTTTATTTTTTTTTCTTTTTGGTTAATTAGATATTTTCTTCATTTACATTTCAGATGTTATCCTCTTTTGATGGTTCCCCTCTAAAAATTCCCTATTCCCCCCCCGCTCTTCAACCCACCCACTCCCACTTCCTGGCCCTGGCATTCCCCTATACTGGGGCATAGAATCTTTGCAAGACCAAGGGCCTCTTTTCCCATTGATGGCCAACTAGGCCATCATCTGCTACATATATAGCTAGAGCCACGAGTACCACCATGTGTTTTCTTTGATTGGTGGTTTAGTCCCTGAGATTTCTGGGGTTACTGGTTTGTTTATATTGTTCTTCCTCCTATAGGGTTGAAGACCCCTTCAGCGCCTTGGATATTTTCTCTAGCTCCTTCATTGGGAGCCCTGTGTTCCATCCAATAGTTGACTGTGAGCGTCCACTTCTAGAATACTGAAGATGCAATTTGCAAACATCATGAAACTTAAGAAGAAGGAAGACCAAAGTGTAGATTCTTCATTCATTCTTAGAAGGGTGAACAAAATATCCATGGAAGGAGTTACAGAGACAAAGTTTTGAGCGGAGACTGAAGGAAGGACCATCCAGAGACTGCCCCACCCGGGGAACCATCCCATAAACAACCACCAAACACAGACACTATTGCATATGACAGCAAGATTTTGCTGACAGGACCCTGATATAGCTGTCTTCTGTGAGACTATGCCAGTGCCTAGCAAATACAGCAGTAGACAACATTTTACATCCCTCCACTCCATGGTAGTGCCTATCCCTGTTGCAGAGGAATGTTTCTTGGATACAGCAGAATGATTGATCCAATTCCATATCCACTTTGATATAATTTACCTTTTTTATTGGCTGAGTACATTGACATTGAGTGCTATTAATTACCAATGATTGTTAGATCCTGTTCTTTTGGTGTTGGTGGTGATACTGTGTATGAGTGTGTGTGTGTGTGTGTGTGTGTGTGTGTGTGTGTGTGTGTGTGTGTGTGTGTATGTGTGTGTGTTTGTGTGTGTGTGTGTGTTTTGGCTGTGAGATGATTAATATCTTGTGTTTTGTGGGTGTTGTTACCATCAATGTTTTGGAGTTTTCCTTCAAGTATCTGCTGTAGGGCTGGATTAATAGGAAGACATTTAAATTTGGTTTTGTCATGGGTTATCTTTGTCCCTACATCTATGGTGATTGGAAGTTTCACCATGTATAATAGTCTGGGCTGAACTTGAGATCTCCTGAGGGCTGCAAGATATCTAGGATCTTCTGGCTTTTAGATTCTCTTTTGTGAAGTCAGGTATAATTCTGATAGGTCTGCCTTTATATGTTACTTTGTCTTTTCCCATTATGTATTCTCTGCCTGAGATTCTGTCTTTCATCCCTTGTAGTCTAATGGTGATACTTGCTTCTGCAGTTCCTGGGTTTTTGCTTTTTCTGTTTTTCTTTTTCTTTTTTTCTTTTTTTTTTTTTTTAATTTTAATTTCAGGGTTGCCTCCATTTGTGTTTTCTTTTTATTTATTAATTCATTTATTATTAGATAATTTCTTCATTTACATTTCAAGTGTTATTCCATAACTCCCCTATACCCTCCCCCTGCCCTGCTCCCCTACCCACCCACTTCTACTACTTGGCCCTGGCATTCCCCTGTACTGGGGTATATAAACATTGTTAGACAAAGGGCCTTCCTCCCCAATAATGGCCAACTAGGCCATCTTCTAATACATATGCAGCTAGAGACATGAGCTCTGGGGGTTCTGATTAGTTCATACTGTTGTTCTTGTTCCATCTATAGGGTTGCAGACCCCTACAGCTCTTGGGTACTCTCTCTAGCTCCTACATTGGGGACCCTGTGTTCTGCCCTATAGATGATTGTGAGCATCCACTTCTGTTTTTGTCAGGGACTGTCAAAGCCTCACAGGAGACAGCTATATCAGGGTTCTTTCAGCAATATCCTGCTGGCATATGCAGTAGTGTCTGCATTTGGTGGCTGATTATGTGATGGACCACCCTGGTGGGGCATGATCTGGATAGTCCATCCTTTCATTTTAGCTCCAAACTTTGTCTCTGCACCTCCTTCCATGTATATTTTAATCCCTATTCTAGGGAGGAATGAAGTATCCATGCATTGGTCTTTCTTGATTTTCTTGTGTTTTGGAAACTGTATCTTGGGTATTCTACGTTTCTGGGCTAATATCCGCTTATCAGTGAGTGCATATTAAGTGACTTTTTTTGTGATTGGGTTACCTCACTCAGGATGAGATCCTCCAGATACATCCATTTGCTCAAGAATTTCATTAATTCATTGTTTTTAATAGCTGAATCGTACTCCATTGCGTAAATGTACCACATTTTCTGTATCCATTCCTCTGTTGAGGGACATCTAGGTACTTTCCAGCTTCTGGCTATTATAAATAAGGCTGCTATGAACATAGTGGAGCATGTGTCCTTGTTACCAGTTCGAATATCTTCTGGGTATATGCCCAATAGAGGTATTGCTGGATCTTCTGGTAGTACTATGTCCAATTTTCTGAGAAACTGCCAGACTGATTTCCAGAGTGGTTGTACCAGCTTGCAATCCCACCAGCAATGAAGGAGTGTTCCTCTTTCTCCACATTCTCGCCAGCATCTGCTGTCACCTGAATTTTTGATCTTAGCCATTCTGACCGGTGTGAGGTGGAATATCAGGGTTGTTTTGATTTGCATTTCTCTGATGATTAAGGATTTCGAACATTTTTTAAGGTGCTTCTCTGCCCTTTGGCATTCTTCAGTTGAGAACTCTTTGTTTAGCTTTGTACCCCATTTTTAATTTGAATTTCTAGAGTTCAGCTTCTTGAGCTCTTTGTAAATATTGGATATTAGCCTCCTATCAGATTTAGGATTGGTAAAAATTCTTTCCCAGTCCGTTGTTGTCCTTTTTGTCTTATTGACAGTATCTTTTGCTTTACAGGAGCTTTGTTAATTTATAAGGTCCCATTTTTTGATTTGTGATCTTACACCACAGGCCATTGGTGTTCTGTTTAGGAATTTTACCCCTGTGCCCATATCTTCAAGGCTTTTCCCCACTTTCTCCCCTATGAATGTCAGTGTCTCTGGTTTAATGGGGAGGTCTTTGATCCATTTGTGTTTTCTTTATTGCTTCTATATCTACTTTTGGGTCTTAGAGTCTTTCTATTCATTTCCTTCACCTGTTTGGTTGTATTTTCTTGTATTTCTTTAAGGGATTTATTCGTTTCAATTTAAGTACTTCTAATTTATTGTTTTCCTGTTTTCCTTTAAGAGATATATTTATATCCTCTATTAAGACCTTTATTATCTTCATAAGATGATATTTAATATCACTGTCTTGATTTTTAGGTAGGTTAGCATATCCAGGGCTGGCTTAGTAAGAGAGATGGGTTCTAATGTTGCCATAGTGCACCGGTTTCTGTTGATCATATTCTTGTGCTTACCTTTGCTATTTGTTTGTCTCTGGTGTTGGCTAGCCTGGCAGTCCCTGGGAGTACTAAGTCTCTGGAACTGGTTATTCCAGAAAGCTGTGCACCTCCCAGGCAGCAGTCACAACTGTGGGGTGGAGTTCAATGTGCTAATCTGAGATAGCATGTGGGGGTCTGGGCTGGAAAGTAGATGGGTTTCCTATTGGGTGGGGCAGAATTCATGGCTGCTGGGATTGTTGGGGTCCTGGCAGAAGGGTGTTGGAATGTGAGTATCTCACCCATGTGTCCCAGGATAGATCATTCCTTCCAGAGTCAGAGATGTAGGGTAGGGATGAGTGTGCAAAACCCTGATTGGAGTTGGAAGGATCAGGAAGACAGATGGCCAATTCTGGCGCAATTAGGCACCAGTCTGAAATCCATAGTGGAAATCCTTTTCCTTCAGTAGAAACGGAGGCAAGCAGTGGTTCAGCTTCATTTGCCAAATCAGACTCTTTCCAGACTAGAAATTTCAGTTCCCTAGAACTGCGTGTAGATTGATTCAGAAGTAGAGGTTAAAAACCCAATCAAAATACAAAGCTGAAGTTTATGCAAGGTTTCTGGCTGACATTGGCCTTCCTGAAATCATCTTTAATTTCTAAATTTCCTTTAAATAAATATATATATATATATATATATATATATATATATATATATATATATATATTGTATTATATGTTTGTCATGTATGTGGGAAACCCACATCCCACAGTGCACATATTGAAGTCAGAAGCCAACTAGATGGAATCAATTCTATTCTTCCATCTATATTCAGGATATAAAACTCTGGTAAACAAGCATGTATCAAATAGCTTCAATTGATTAGCCATAACACTAGCCTTATAATATAATTTTATGAAAAATCAATTTATTGTCAAATCATTCTATATAATTCATGATTGTTTCTACTTTATGGGAAATACTAGAAAATAAAGTAAATAAATACTTTACTTTCCAAATTGCAAGCATAAAATAAAGCTAAAACAAGTATTTCAGTTTATTATGGATGAGACAAAATTTTCAATATCAAGAGAAGAAAAAGATATTTAAATTAGCATATATCTGTAAATCTACCACAACTTCAACAGCATTATGTTGGACAGCACATACTAAAAATAAAAGTACCTAAACGTTTTCAGTATTTGAATATCACTGAGCAGGTTGTATTTATTTATTTAGACAAACACACATTAACACAACAGTGAAGTAAATGGGGTTCATGAATTGGATTAACAGAAAGCAAAGTATAAAGAATGCAGAGAGTAAATGGAAGGCAGAAATTATGTGATAATATTTTAGTTTTAAAAAATTAAAAATTCAGATTATTACTTTTGAAATGATGGAATCTACGTTTTAGACACATTTTATGCTATCATAATGTCACTATTATTAAACAATAGCTTAATGGACAATAATTTTAATATTCCATGTTAATAGTTAGAAAACTGCTTCATTATAAAGTATAATTTTTCAATAATCATAATAATATTGCATAGTTCATAATACAAAATTATGATTCAAAGTTCATCAGCTATTCTTTGATAATTTTCAAACTTAGAGAAAGGCTATTAGTTTCCATTATAAAAACATCAATTATAAAGATAATGTTTTCTATAAATTCAGTAACAGAAATTCCAAAGTGTGACTTTAATTCATAATTTTGAATTTTTAATTAAAATTTTAAATAGAACTGATCATTTTGTAACTCCAAAAATATATATTTATTTCCTCAAGTAGAAACAATGATTAACTTATTGATGTAACAGATAATTTCACACTTTAATTTTATACAACTTTAAAATAAAAGTTGTTATTTTCTTATTAAATATTAATATAAAATAAAATGGTAAATATATAATAAGTTTTAGATAACCCTGTAACAATAAATTAACATAATTCCACCCTTTGTTAATTATCAATTAAATTTTGCTAGACCATCTAACAAAACTTTCAGAAGGAAGTAATTTTCTATATGCTTTCAATTTCATAATCTATATAATATATTTTGGTTTTATATATATATATATATATATATATATATATATATATATATATATATATATATGAATCTTATATATTCTCTTTAGCTTCTGCGATCCCTGCAATTTATCTTCTTATCTCTCTCAATTTCATCTAATTTTGTTAACCCATTAAATCCAATTCATTCAACTTATATGTGTATGTGTGTCGTGTCATTCACTGAGAAATAAAGAACCTACAAAAGGCAACCTCACAAAGAAAAGTCATTCTTCAACCCTCAGTATCCATATTGCCATTAGGGTATCAGATAGATATAGAGCATTGATTGTCCCTCTTTTTTCATGTTTTAACTTATGTCTGCTGTGAGTTGATATGTGTAGCATCCATGCCATGTCCAGAGGTCAGTTTTACAAAGGACCTTTCCCCATCCAGTAACTCTTACAGTCATTCTTCACTCTCTTCCTGGGCCTTGCTGGACAAGGGTTGAAATAGACAGTCCATCTAAGTCTAAGTTCTCATAGTCAGTTGTTCTTAGCATTTGGGAAATTTCTATGTCTTTACATTAACCACTATTTTTTGTAATATTTTTGTTTTATATATATATATATATATATATATATATATATATATATATATATTCTTTATCTAATCTTTGGTTGAGGGACATCTAGGTTGTTTTAAATTTCTTGTTATTATTACCAAGAAAACTGCTATGAACATACATGAGCAAATCACCTTGTGGTATGTTGGAGCATTTGGGGGTACATGCCCAGAAAGGGTGTAGCTGAATTTTGATTTGGAGCAATTCTCAATTTTCTGAGAAACCACCAAATTGATTCAAAAGTCATTGAACAAGTTTGTACTCCCATCTGCAATAGAGGAATGTTCCCTTTGATCCACATCCTTGCCAACATATGCTGTCACTTGAGATTTTGAAATTGATTATTCAGATGGGTATAAAATGGATTCTTTTTTATTAGATATTTTCTTCATTTATATTTTAAATGCTATTCCAAAAGGCCCTTATACCTTCGCCCCACGCTGCTCCCCAACCTACCAACTCCTGCTTCCTGGCCCTGGCATTCCACTGTACTGGGGCATATAATCTTCACAAGACCAAAGGCCTCTCCTCCCATTGATGACCTACTAGGCCATCTTCTGCTACATATACAGCTAAAGATATGTGCTCTGGGAATATTGATTAGTTCAAATTGTTGTTCCACCTATAGGGTTGCAGACCCCTTCAGCTCCTTGGGTACTTTCTCTAGCTCCTTCATTGTGTTCCATCCAATAGATGATTGTATCCACTTCTGTAATTGCCAGGCACTAGCATAGCCTCACAAGAGATACCTATATCAGGGTCCTGACAGCAAAATCTTGTTGGCATATACAATAGTGTCTGGGTTTGGTGGTGGTTTATGAGATGGATCCCCAGATGGAACAATCTTTGGATGGTCTTTCCTTCCTTCTCAGCTCCAAACTTTGCCTCTGTAAATCCTTCCATAGGTATTTTTTCCCAATCAGAAGAAGGAATGAAGTATCCATACTTTGGTCTTCCCTCTTGTGTTTCATGTGTTTTGAAAATTGTATCTTGGGTATTCTAAGTTTCTGGGCTAATATCCACTTATCAGTGAGTATATATAATGTGTGCTATTTTATGATTGGGTTACCTCACCAAGGATGATATCCTCCAGATACATCTACTTGCCTAAGAATTTCATAAATTCATTCTGTTTAAGAGATGAGTAATACTCCATTGTGTAAATGTACCATTTTTTTGTATCCATTCCTTTGCTGAAGGACATCTGGGTTCTTTCCGGCTTCTGACTGTTATGACAAGGTCTTCTATGTTATCATATGTGCCTTAGATTCTCTCTTCTATTTCTGATATTGTGTTGGTGATACTTGCATCTGTGACTCCTGAACTGTTTCCTAGGTGTTCTATCTCCAGGGTTGTCTCCTTTTGTGTTTTCATTAATGTTTCTATTTCCATTTTAGATCCTGGATGTTTTGGGTCAATTCCGTTAACTGTTTGCTTGTATTTTCCTCTATTTCTTTAAGGGATTTTTATGTTTCCTCTTTAAGTGCTTCTACTTGTTTGCTCAAGGAGGCCCCTTCAATCTGCAGGAGAAATCAGGGTCCCAATACAGGTGGGCAGGGAGTCAGCCCAACCTAAAGGCTACATTTTCCAGTGATTACAAGCTCACTAGAAGCAAACCCTTTACAATTATCAGGATGTAAAGGAAAAAAAAAAAACTTTCAAATCTATAGTAATTTTACATGGAGTAGGAAAGCCAGATTGTAATGCCTTTAGAAGTTCTACAACCTCATTGACCTTTGATAAATCTTAAGTTTAAACTTTATTTTGAACAACACCTGAAACAATGTTATTTAGCTAAAAAGAAATTTTCCCTGAAGGCAGGGAGAGGTGAGGTCCCAAGAACTTCTTTAGGCACAGTTTGCAAAACAAAAGAACCTTCACACAAGCTTCCCTGAGGCTGCTCTGAGCTTTGCATTAACTCAAATGTAAATATTTTTAAATCTGAGCATATTGCCCAAGTCTTGGCCCTCCTATCCTGAGGAAAGATTCTAGAACCTTTCTTTAATTTAGAAGTTTCTTTTGCAATATTAGGATATATTTAAACTTTTGGAGGAAAACCCAATTTTTAACAATTTATTCTCTTTAAAATCAATATGAGAAACATCAATATCACTTTATGAAGTTAGGCTGCCAATTCATATATGAATGTATGACAGTGTAAATTTTAATGCTTTATTAAAGAGACATTGTTTTGAATCTTTACTCTTGTAAGTCTAGTTTCTAGGATAAGAATTACGTAAAATATAATCAATTAGAAGTATCCTCAGAGACCTAGTTTCTTAGGCTGGTTCATACCACGTGCTATTGTTTAAAATTACTCTAGCCCAGAATTACCAGTTTTAAGCTATCTTTTTGGTTACTAATGTTACACTTTTTTAATTATACCCAATAACTTATAAGCCAATATTCTAAGACCAAGACATGCAGAGCATATGTATACCTTTAAGACTAGTCAAAAAAACAAATGAAGCGGCTACACGAATCTTATAAATTTAGACCAAAAAATTTAGACCAAAGAATTTTACTTTTTTAGCAAATATTTTAAGATTAAAAAACACTTTGTCATTTGCTAAACCCAATAATCACAATTGTTGAGAATTTTCTAGGAAAAAAAAAAAAAACTATCAGTTTATTTGCCTTAGAACTAAAAGGTTGCAGACTCCTTTTTAAAAGGAGTTTTTCAGCAGGGGCTCTCCTGCTGTGCTTGATTCTTGGCTAAACTGTGGGGCCAATCTCAGCCTCTGCTGTGCCAACTAAAACTGAATTAAGAGATGGATAGTCAGCAGATAAAAGTTTTAACCTTTTTTTTTTCTTTTTTTTCAATATGAAACATAGAACAACAGTCATTCAGACAACAAAACAAAAACATACATGAATTGACACGTGGACAGATTGGTGCACCAAACACAAACAATACAAAGAGGTTAGAGAACTTGATGTAACCAAAACTAAGGGTGTCTCCTGTAGGGGCCAGAGAGAATTAACAGGACATCTCCCACTTTCCCTCTGTCCCTGGGAGAGCTCCAAAATCTACTTTCTTTATTCCTTTCCTTTCCTTTCTTTTCCTGCTTAAAGAAGCAGCTTGTCAAACGAGGATTTAAACCCAAAATATCCTAACAGCTGGCAAGCATTTCTGGCAAGAATCCAAAGCTTACAATTTATCTAATCCAAGGGCAACTCTGAAGAAAGACACAATCTCTAAACACTAAATGCTCCAAAGAACCCAAAGGTCTACCATGCTGAATCTTTTCTGAAGCCACCATCAGCCCACTCTTAGTCAAACATTTTACAGCCATCTGCAAAACCTGTTCTGCCTGCTCTCCACTTTCTGCAACCAACAAAAACAATATCCACAAAATGAATTATATATATATTTGAGGATATGATTTTCTAACTTCCAATAAAGCTTTATCTATGAATTTTTGGCACAATGTAGGATTGGGGAATTGTAAATAAGGCCACAGTAAGAATTGAGCTATTCTTTGACTTTTATGAAGTCTCTTTTAATGCTATAACCATAACTTTTAATTTCACCTAAAGTATCAGAATCCACAACTCGAATTTTTTTCTTGTAACTGGGGCTGCATCCTATAACGAAGTCCACAGTTCCTGAATGGTGCTAAGAGACTGCCCCTTATCTAGTTGTTTTTTTTTTTTTTTTTTTTTTTTTTTTTCCTTACCTGCTTCTTTAGTGAGTGGAGTCCCATCTTTATGGGACTTTGATTTACATTCATTCCTCCAAGGTTCTCTTCACCACAGCATGGGCAGAGACCTGGATGAATGAAGGCCCTTCCTGTTTCCCGGAGGAATTTTTACAATCCTTCCTCAGATGTCCCTGTTTTCCACAACTGAAACATGAAGCTTTATTCCCCTGAGAACACTTTTCATTCTCACAGGTGTTCTTTAAATTGGCACTGAGTTTCTGTCCTTTCATTGCTATGGCATAGGCTTTTTGCACTATCCCTGGTGAGGCATCTAAACATGCTTTAATATCAGACTGCCCCATGGTAAAACTTACTAGTCCTTCTCAAACTGTTGATTTTGTTTGTTTGTTTGTTTGTTTGTTTTTCGAGACAGGGTTTCTCTGTGTAGCCCTGGCTGTCCAAGAACTCACTTTGTAGACCAGGCAGACACCTTTAATCCCAGCATTCGGGAGGCAGAGGCAAACTGATGATTCTTTATCAGTTGGTCTGTAGCACCCAGACAAGATTCTATTTTTGCTTGAGAAGTAAAGAAGAAAAAGAAGAAAAAGAGATAAAATCTTACCTGTCTGTGGTATCCCCAACTTGTCATGGAATGGCCTCAGTCGGCCCCCCTCAATCTGCAGAAGAAATCAGGGTTCTGATACAGGTGGGCAAGAGTCAGTGCAAAAGGTAAGAAACAGACATAGAGACAAGGGAGTGTGCTGTATCTGAATATAATTTGTCAAAGAAAGCATCAGACTTTTAATACAGAAGAAAATAGGGAAGATATGTGACAAATCAGCAAGGTACAATGAGTTTTCCGGATGCTTAATGACTCTTACACAAAACAGAGCAATGATTACATAAAGACTGGCAGAAACTGGGCAATAAAATAACTGAGACAGAGTCTAAGTAAGGTCAGCTATAATCCTAGAAGCCAGGTGTGAGTTCTTTGCACTTCCAGGACAAAGTCTTTCATGCCCAAGCCATAGTTCTAATTAGGGAGTTCTGCTCTAGCTAACCTTCTCATGAATAATGCAACACTCTAGTTCCTCCTTAAACCACAGCCTGATCTACTTCCTAAACCATTGTAAATTATTGAGTATGAGAGTGACTCAGCTATTGTTCGAAGTATGTACTATGTACACTAGCCCTGAGATTTCTAGCTCTATTCAAGTAAATTGTAATGCCTGATTTCTTTCACTGTCTCTCCCACAATACTAGAGGTAATTTTGAAAGTTACTGAATAGGTAACATTCCTACTGAATTCCAAGCCCAGGGTCATGACCCTCAAGGACTGCCTAGGACATTGGAACACTGGTGGAGGTAATCTAACTTAACTATGTGTCAAAATCAATACTTAGAGGTACTTATAATAAAGCAATATTGAGGGAAAGCACACAGATCCATTCACTGACTAAAGCAAGGATATTTTTGGAGCATTCGTTTTACAGGATGCCAGGGTTCCAGGATACTAAGTTTCCATGAACTTTTCACCTCGAGACTGCATCCAAGCTTTTGGGCCTGTCACACAGAGTCACTACTGGAGTGCATTTGCCTGCATTCTCCTGTATTTCTTTAATGGAGTAATTTATGTCCTTCTTAAAGTCCTCTATCATCTTCATGAAATAAGATCTGAATCTTGCTTTTCAAGTATGTTGGCATATCCAGGGCTTGCTGTCCTGTGAAAAGTGGGTTCTGATGTTGTCAAATAGCATTGATTTCTGTTGGTTATATTCTTGTGTTTGCCTCTATCCATCTGGATATCTCTAGTGCTAACTGACTGGAGCCTGTCCATCCTGTTAGCTGGTGATCCTGCATTCTTCAGAACTCATGGGGTTCCAGTTGTCTCTGTGGTCCTGTGATCCTGGATGTGTCAGAATTCCTGGGGAAAAAGCTGCCTCTGAATGAGTGGAGTAAGTGGAGAGCCAGAGCCCAGAGCCAGCTCCTGGTTGCAGATGCAAACTATAAAAAAAAAAAAAAAAAAAAAAAAAAAAAAAAAAAGTGCCTCTGTCTGGGCAGGGGTTGCTGTATTTCCTGGCTCCTGGGGGTTCTCTTTTAGGCCATGTAATGGGGCAGGGATTAGACCCTCACTTGTAATCCTGCATATGTCAGAACTCCTGGTGTTCAACCTACCTCTGGGTGTGGGCTGAGTGGGTGGGAATCCAGAATAAAGGCTCTGCTCCAGGTTCAGGCTCAAACCAGATTGAAATGTGTCTCTGGCTGGATGGTGTACCTGTGACTTCTGGGTCCATGGAGGTGGGGTAGGGTTCAAGTTAGGCTGGGCATTGGTTCCAGAGGTTGGGGCCTCACATGAAATTCTGTGTGTTTCAGAGCTTCTGAGGGTCAAGTTGCCTCTGGGCCTGGGTTGAGTGGGTGGAGATCCAGAACCCAGCCTCCACTCTGGGCTCATTTTAAAAAAAGAAAATATAAAATTATAACTAATAATTTTCTTGTGTTTGAAAACTGGAGTCATAATTTAAAGAACATCATTTCATAAAAATAAAGCATTATGGTTGTTTTAACATTTTAAATTGGAAATATTTAATGTTGAGAGTCCTTAAAACCATGCGTTTGTGTGGTCTTTCCCAGAGACTGCCCCACCTGGATATCCATTGCAAATACAGCCACCAAACCCAGACACTATTGTAGATGCCAAGAATTGCTTCCTGAAAGGAGCCTGATATAGCTGTCTCCTGAGAGGCTCTGCCAGATCCTAATAAATACAGAGTCAAATGCTTGCAGCTAACTATTGGACTGAGGAACGTGTCCCCAAGGGAGGAGTTAGAGAAAGGACTGAAGGAACTGAAGGAGTTTACAACCCCATAGGAAGAATAACTATATCAACCAACATGACACACACACCCCGGAGCTCCCAGGGACTGAACCAAGTAGTACACATGGAGAGACCCATGGCTCCAGCTGCATATGTAGCAGAAGATGGCTTTGTAGGGTATCAACAACGGGAAGAGAGGTCCTTGGTCCTGTGAAGTCTTGAGAGGCTCTGGTATAGGGGAATTCAAGGGTGGGGAGTCCGGAGTGTATGGATGGGTGAGGGAACATCCTCATAGAAGCAGAGGGAGAGGGGATGGGATAGGCAGTTTCAGAGCAGAAGCCGGTAAAGGGGATAACATTTGAAATGTGAATAAATAAAATAGCCAATAAAAAAAAAAAAAAGATTTAAAAGACCTTGCATTTGTTACTTGTGGGCATAGCATATATGTACTTGTCATACATTGCTTTGTTTTAGATAGTAAAACTCATGTCAAGTTTTGCTTCTTGTTTTTCATTTAATGACTAGGTACAATAAAAGTGTCCCTGCAGATGAGAAAAAAGGTTAAAGGTTTGTGCATCCTGGTAAGATATATTTAATAATTATGTAAATCAATCAATTTATCTCTCTTCTCAGGCAGAAAAGGAATATGAATTCATAAGCATCATTTTTTTATTTCACTGAGCAAAACAAATCTATTTCTAAGGAGTATAGGACAAAATGTTTAAATCCTGCATTTCTCATATGGACATACGATAGACATACCACCATATAAAACTGCTTATTCTTAATTCAAAAACAGAAAAACAGATATAAAGTCTCACATTATTTACTGTATGCAGCAGCAGTAAGCATCTGCAACAAGAATCAGAATTATAATGTATTGTTTCAGTCCAGTTTGACACGAGATAAATATTTCACATCAATTCATTTCTTATGATGTGAACAGGCAGAATGATATTTCTGTAACATGAAATGATTAGCAGCCTTACATATTTCATATCATATGAAATATAAAAAGTTATATAAAATAATTATAAAATTAGTAAAATTTGAAAACTAAATATGCATAAAATATGTCTTAAATATACAATTTAACCATTTCCATAAGAAACAAGTGAGATGAACACTTGAGAGAAAGGTATAAGTGAATACTATTTTTTTACCCCAAATAGCACCAATATTTTAGTCACAGTAATATGACATTTTTAGGTAATTTTCAGAGCTCCTTTAATATGTTTCCTGTGTAAACATATGTGCACTTTATACAAAATTTGTGAATCCAGTTGTGTGACCCTGATATTGTCTCATAATTTTTCAATAATGTAAAGATTTATTAAATTAAGCTAAGAAAGGAATTTGTAAAATTAAGCCACAAAAAGTATCTCATCTATAGATACTTTATAAAGTAACAATGATAGTCATAATGGATCAGATTGATATTCTAGGTAATCAAATAATTTTATCAGATCAAAGCATGATAGTTTGCACATATGGTTTCCTGAATAATACTTTCATGGTCTAGAAATAATATATTGTGGTGGAAGTGGTTTATGTGTATACGGATCTAGAAAAAGACACACTTGCCATCTACTAAGAGTTTACCAAATATAGAATTTTTAAAAAGAAATACAACCAGTAGTGGTGGCGCACGTCGGTAGGATTTGCTGAAGGAGGCAGAGGCAGGAGGATCACAAGTTCGATGCCAGCCTGAGCTACACATTTTTAAAAGGTTGGGGAGTTAACTCAGTGGAAGAGTGCTTGCCTAGCAAGCACAAGGCCCTGGGTTCGGTCCTCAGCTCTGAAAAAAAAAAAAAAAAAAAGAAAAGGAAAAAGAAATACAGATGGGTTACCTCACTAAGGATGATATCCTCCAGATACATCCATTTACCCAAGAATTTCATAAATTCAGTTTTTTAATTAATTTGCTTATTTATTTATTTATTATTAGAGAATTTCTTAATTTACATTTCAAGTGCTATCCCATAAGTCCCCTATTCCCTCCCACGGCCCTGCTCCCCTACCCACCCACTCCCACTACTTGGCCTTGGAATTCCCCTGTACTGGGGCATATAAACACTGTTAGACCAAGGGCCTTTCCTCCCCAATAATGGCCAACTAGGCTATCTTCTTATACATATGCAGCTAGAGACATGAGCTCTGGGGGTTCTGATTAGTTCATATTGTTATTCCATCCATAGGGTTGCAGACCCCTACAGCTCTTGGGTACTCTCTCTAGCTCCTATATTGGGGACCCTGTATTCTGGCCTATAAATGATTGTGAGCATCCACTTCTGTATTTGTCAGGGACTGTCAAAGCCTCACAGGAGACAGCTATATCAGGGTCCTTTCAGCAATATCCTGCTGGAGTATGCAGTAGTGTCTGCATTTGGTGGCTGATTATATGATGGACCACCTGGGTGGAGCACTCTCTGGATGGTCCATCCTTTCATCTTAGCTCCAAACTTTGTCTCTGCACCTCCTTCCATGCGTTGGTCTTTCTTGATTTTCTTGTGTTTTGCAAATTGTATCTTGGGTATTCTAGGGTTCTGGGCTAATATCCGCTTATCAGTGAGTGCATATTAAGTGACTTCTTTTGTGATTGGGTTACCTCACTCAGGATGATATCCTCCAGATACATCCATTTGCTCAAGAATTTCATAAATTCATTGTACATATTTTCTATATCCATACCTCTGTTTAGGGACATCTGGGTTCTTTCCAGCTTCTGGCTATTATAAATAAGGCTGCTATGAACATAGTGGAGCATGTGTCCTTGTTACCAGTTGGAATATCTTCTGGGTATATGCCCAGTAGAGGCATTGCTGGATCTTTCGGTAGTACTATGTCCAATTTTCTGAGAAATTGCCAGAAGGTTTTGCAGAGTGGTTGTACCAGCTTGCAATCTCACCAGCAATGAAGGAGTGTAGTACTCCATTGTGTAAATGTACCACATTTTCTGTATCCATTCCCCTGTTGATGGACTTTTGGGTTCTTTCCAGCTTCTGGCTATTATGAATAAGGCTGCTATGAACATAAGAAGTCATCACAGAAGAAGTCATTGGATATGCGCTCACTGATAAGTAGATATTAGCCCAGAAACTTAGAATACCCAAGATACAATTTGCAAAACACAAGAAAATCAAGAAGAAAGACCATCGCATGGTTACTTCATTCCACCTTTGAATAGGAAACAAAATACCCATTAAAGGAGTTACAGAGACAAAGTTTAGAGCTAAGAAGAAAGGATGGACCATCCAGAAACTACCCCACCAGGGTATCCATCCCATAATCAGTCACTAAACTCAGACACTATTGCATAGGACAGCAAGAGTTTGCAGAAGGGACCCTAATATAGCTGACTCTTATGAGGCTATGCCAGTGCCTGGCAAATACAGATGTAGATTCTCACAGTCATCTATATGATGGAACACAGGGCCCACAATGGAGAAGCTAAAGATAGAACCCCAGGAGCTGAAGGGGTCTGCAACCCTATAAAAGGAACAACAATATGAACTAACGAGAACCCCCAGAGCTCATGTCTCTAGCTGCATATGTAGCAGAAGATGGCCTAGTTGGCCATCATTGGGAAGAGAGGCCCCTTGGTATTGCAATCTTTATATGCCCCAATCAGGGGAACTCCAGGGCCAAGAAGTGGGAGTGGGTGGGCAGGGGAGCAGGGCCCAGGGAGGGGAGAGGGAACTTTCTGGAAAGCATTTAAAATATAAATTAAGAAAATATCTAATAAAAAAAATTGAAAAAAAAAGAAATACAGATGATAGTTTTAGTAATAAGCATTCTCTTTCTACTTTGTTTTACATTGGTAAAGATCTTGCCCTAAATTTCCAATAGTAATAAATAGACATGTGATGAATTAAAACAATCTGTTGAATCTTTTCTTTGCAGATTTTCTCTCTGTCTCTCTGTCTGTCTCTCTGTCTGACTCTCTGACTCTCTCTCTCTCTCTCTCTCTCTCTCTCTCTCTCTCTCTCTCTCTCTCTCTCTCTCTCCCTCTCCCTCTTTCTCTCTTTGGGAATTTTCTTTATTTACATTGCAAATGTTATCCCCTTTCCTGGCTTTCCCCTCTATCCTATCCCTCCTCCACCTGCTTCTATGAGGGTGTTCCCCCATCCACCCACTCACTCCTGCCTCCCAATCCTCTCATTCCTCTACCCTGGGGCTTTGAGCCTTCATGGGATGAAGAGTCTCTCCTCCCATTGATGCCCTACAAGGCCTTCTTCTGCTATATATTCAGCTAAAGCCATGGGTCCCCCCATTTGTACTCCTTGGTTGAGATTTAAGTCCCTGGGAGCTCTGGGGACTCTGGTTGGTTGATATTGTTGTTCTTCCTATAGGGGTGGAAACCTCTTCACCTACTTCAGTCCTCCCCCTAACTCCTACATTGGAGAATCCATGCTCAGTCTAGATAGCTAGCTGGCTTCAAGCATCCACATCAGTATTGGTAACAATATGGCAGAACCTCTCAAGAGATAGCTATACCAGGCTCCTGTCAGCAAGCACTTCTTGGTGTCAGCAATAGTGACTGTATTTGATGGCTGCATATGGGATAGATCCCCAGGTGGGGCCGTCTCTTGTTGGCCTTTCCTTTTCTCTTTGTCCCTATATTTCCTTTAGACAGGAGTAATTCTGGGTTTTCTTAAAAATATAATTTCTTAAAAACTTAACTTTCAATTAAATTAACTATTTGGATGTTTTTAAACTTAAATATTATTATTATGATTTGTTGTTGTTGTTTGCTTGGTTGTTTTTACATTTGTCCAACAATACCAATTCATACTATTAATAGTGTTTGATATGTGCCATTCTAGTGGAGTACGGTCAATTTACAAGGAGCTATATAATATTAAAGAAAACGGATGTCTCTTTCATTAGCTATTAACTGCTAATAACTCCTTTGCTAGGGGTTAGCTCTCATGCCTACTTAATCATTACATCCTTTGATTTGGTCTTGTAAATGCTGTCACAATCTCTGTAAATTCACATATGCAGAGCCCATATTATATTTCAAAATTACTGTTTTATTTTATTTTATTTTTTTGATTTGACTTAGTTTTTGAGTTATCTTTCATCTCTGTCCTATAATCTTTTAGCTTTCCCTCCTGCAAAAATTCCTGAGACTTAGAAGGAATGGATGTGATATAGCTGTCTAATTTACAATGGAAAATACTTTACTCCTTTATTCTCTGCACCTTGACCAGTTTTAAGTTTCTGTGCTCATTATCATCTACTGCTTCTTCAATGAGGGTTAAGAAATACATTAGTCTATGGGATTAACTATATGTCATTAGAAATAAGCTTATTATCATGCATATTTTAAACAACAATAGTACTGCATTCTCTCCTATGGCTTGTCTTTCCTCGCCCAACAATGATGAAGAAATGGGTGGTAAATGCCTATAGCTGATAAGCACATTCAGTATAGTAGTATGATAAAAATTAAATTAAACATTAATGGCTTTCCCATATGAAAATGGCAAATCAGGAAAACAATGCCATTCACAATAATTCACAATAGGCTCAAAAATATCTTAGAACAAATCCAACTGCTACATCCACTCCAGTAGTGACCCGCCTGACAGGCTGAAAAGTCTAGGCGTGGTCCTGAGGCAAAAAGTTCATGGAAACTTAGTCTCCTGGAATTGTGGCATCCTGTATAAAGAATGCTCCAATGTCCTTGCTTTAGTTGGTAAATAGACCTGTGTGCTTTCCCTTAATATTGCTTTATTATAAGTACTTCTAAAGATTGAATTTTTGACATATAACTAGGTTAGATTCTAGGCAGTCCTTGATCCAACCTTAGCAAAGTATAGCTAAGTCACTGCCCTACACAGGAATTCACCACTATCTAGGAATAAGGAAGTTTGTGGCCTGAGAAGGAACCAGACTAGATACTTAGAACTATAGCTAGCTGAGTTACACCCAGATACAAGTATTTACAATGGCCTATTGGGAAGGTGGACTATGGCAAGGACAGGAAGCCCTTGCCCCTGCCTTCTAAGTTTAAGCTGACCTTAGGTGGAATTGCTTTTGATCCCAGTTGTTAACCTTGAATCTTATCCCAGTTGGTTCCTGCCAGTCCTTCCCTGCTTGCCTTACTGTTTTGTTATCTTGATGGTGTGTCACCTAACTTCTCTATTTTCTTCTGTATAAAAAGTCTGATGCTCAATTTGACAAATTACATTCAGATTCACACTCCTTCCTGTAGTGTCTGTTTGTCATTCACCAAATCCTTGCCTCACTTGCTTCAGAGAACTCAACCCAGGCAGATAAGGGATCTGGAGTGTCTGTGGCATCCAACTAGTAGAATAAGGGAATTTTATAATGAAAACTTTGAGGAAAAAACAAACAAGCAAACAAACAAACAAACAAAAAAGGACTAAGATACTAGAAGACAGAAAGCGCTAGGCGATTTGAATGAGAATGAGGCTTAGATGTTTGAAAACTTGGCTCACCATTGATGATTCTTTTTGTGTGGTAGTGGAACTTTTGAAAGAAGCATGCCATTAGATGTGAATGTTAAGAGTTCAAAGACTCACATCATTCTCTGTTGGTTCTTTGATCCTTGTTTTGGGTTTAAGATGTGTGCTTTCCACTTGGTGATCTAACACTATGCCTATCATGGTGGTAAAAAAAAAATTCATATCCTTCTAAAACCCTAAGCCCAAATAAACCATTCCTCTGTAAGCTACCTTGGTCATGTTTTATTGTAGAAACAGAACAATAACACATACTCTATAGCCATTTTTCAGTGGCATTAATATTATGATAACGGTAAATTGTACCCTAAACAGTGTACACATGCCATGTTTAAACATTTCATATATTCTCTTTTTGAGAATTAAAAAGTTTTCTCTTGGCTTAAATATTTGAAATGCTAAAGAAAAACTGATCATGATTAATTTAATTTGTTTAGCAACTGTGAAAATATTGATATATTAGATGAAACATGGGCTGCTATAAACAGTAAAGTTCTAGAAAAACTCGAGACAAGGCAACTTGACACCTGGATGTAATTTCAGCAACATAGAAGGCTAAGGTTAGACAATGCTTTACTGCTGGAATGGGTGCCAGAGCAAAAGCCCATTTCCTGAAAGGAGATAGATTAAATAAATAGGTAATATGTTGTAAAAATAAACGGTCATATACATGTTACACAGACATACAGGTAGACAAGGCACTCATAAACAAAAATAAAAAAAATAAATTAAGAATTAGCATAAATAGTGATTTTATAGATGTTAGAGGGTACTTTTTATGTGTATATTTTTTATGTTTATTTTTATAGATTATTTTATTTATTTACATTTCATATGTTATCCCCATTCTTGGTCTCCCCTCTGAAAGTTCCCTTTCCTCTTCCCCCACCCCTTGATTCTATGAAGGTGCATCCACATCCACCCACCCACTCCTGCCTCACTGCCGTAGCATTCCCTTACACTGGGGCATTGAGCCTTCACAGGACTTAGAGCCTCCCCTCGCACTGATGCCAGAGAAGGCCATCCTCTGCTACATATATAGTTGGAGTCATGGGTCCTTCCATGTGTACTCTTTGGTTGGTAGTATAGTCCTTGGGAACTCTTGGGTGGGGGTCTGATTCATCCAACCAGATACCCCCTCAGAGCTGCCAAGGACTAAATCACTACAGGGAGCTCAATACTGTTGTCTAGTAAAATTTACATAATAATGTGAAACTACTTCTAAATATCTATGGTTATGCCCATAGACAAAGGTTATTCTAAGCTTTAATCAGAGAAGCTTCTTAAAGTGAAAATTTTAAAATCAGTAAATTACAAAATAAAAAGACATGTATGTAGGAAAATCATCTGTAAAATATAGGACATGAAAATTGAGTTAGCAAAAGGGAATTGAAAAAATTGAAACACAAGGAGATCTCAACAGCACTAGAAGACACTATCTCACTATAGCCATGGCTCACTTCCGATTCCTAGTAATCATCCTGACTCAGCCTCCAAGTGCTGTTATAGCACAGAGCCCTACTTGCTTTAACTTTGTTTTGTTTTGTTTTGGTTTTTAGATGAGCTGTGTTCATAATGTGTCTATAAAATACTTCAAGTTTATTCAGTTAAAAATTATAATTTGTAAAGCAATTAGAGAAAAATCAGTTGTTAAAATGACTTAAATTAATGTTTTAATTTTACAGTTGGTTTTACAAAGTCTACTGTGTCTCAGTGTCCTCACCACAATGCAGATTTATAGCCAACCATCAATTTTAGAGTACAGAATTATAGAGAGAAATTCTTGTGTATTGTAATGAATGAATTATCTGTCAATTAAAAAAAAATCTATGGCCTATAGCAAAAGATAGCATAGAAGGTGGGACACCCAGGAGGCATAAATAATTTAAGGAGAAAGTTAAGCTTTACCATGAGGTTTTAAGGAGGACAGACACATGGTATCTGAGCAGAGGTATCCAGCTATGTGGGTAAATGAAGATTAGTATAAATAGGTTATTTTAAATGAAGAGCTAGTCAGAAAAAAAGCTTAGCTATATGCCCTAGTAATTTGTAAATATATATTTTGAGTTTGAGTTGTTATTCTAGCAGTGTGGTGCAGAAGGAAAAAGACTCTATACAAGAAATGTAAAATGAATTATTTTAATATAAATGTAAGCAGTGAATTAATCCAACTGCTGTGTTTCTTTACCTTTGACAGATTCCCAAATAACCCCACAGGGAAACCAAAATCTATTTCAAGCTGTGTCTCCATTTTGGGCACATAAATGGTCTACTTTAATTTTCTATGCTAACATAAGTAACTACCATATAGCAATGAGGAAATAGAAGGAACAGAGAGATTGAAAGAGCAATTCTCAGCGTCTTACAGAACAACATAAAACCAAGAATAGCCAAAACAGTCCTAAAAATTAAAAGAACTTCAGGAGGAATCACCATCCCTGACCTCAAGTGGTATTACAGAGAAATAGTGATGAAAACAACTTGGGATTAGTACAGAAACAGACATAGATCAATAGAATTGAATGAAAGTCCCAGAAATAAACCCACACCCCTATGAACCCTTGAATTTTGGTAAAGAAGCAAAGCTCATATGATGGAAAAAAGAAAGCAAACTGGTGATGGTCTAACTGGATATATACATGTAGAAGAATGCAAATTGATCTATATTTATCACCCTGCAAAAACCTAAAGTCCTAGTGGATTAAGGACCTCAACATAAAACAAGATGCACTAAATCTCATAGATGAGAAAGGGGGAAATAGCCTTGAATGTGTTGGTACAGGTGACAGTTTCCTGAACAGAACACCAATGTCTCAGGTTCTAAAACCAACAATTGATAAATGGGAACTTGTGAAACTTCAAAGCTTCTGTGAGGCAGAGGACACTGTCAATAGGGCAAAATGACAGTCCACCAATTGTGAAAATTCTACACAAATTCTACAATGTATAGAATACTAGTATGCAAAATTTATAAAGAACTCAAGAAGTTAGACAACCAAACCCTAAATAACCCAATTTTTAAATTTTTTTAAAAAATGGTTTTCAGAGGTAAACAGAATTCTCAACAAAGGAAATCTCAAATGGCCAAGAAGGACTTGAAATACACAAGGTCTTTAGTCATCAGGAAATTGCAAATCAAAACAACTATGAGATTTTATCTTATACAAGCCAGAATGGCTAAGATGAAAAACTCACGATAGCACATACTATCATGTGTGGATGTGAAACAAGGGGAACATTCATTGCTGATGGGAGTACAAACTTGTGTAACTACTTTGGAAATCAATTTGTCAGTTTCTCTGAAACCTGGGAATAGTTCTCCTCATTCATCCCACAAAGACACTCGCTCAACTATGTTAATAGCAGCTTTATTTGTGATAGCCAGAAACTGGGAACAACTAGATGTCCCTCACCTGAAGAATGGATAAAAAAAATGTAGTATATCTACACAATTGAATACTATTTAGCTATTAAAACCAAAGATGCTATGAAGTTCGCAGGCCAATGAATAGATCTTGACAATATCATTCTGAGTGAAGTAACCCAGTCCCAAGGACCTAGGCCTTTCCATATGCATGTAACAGATGTACAGATTGGTCTTCGTGGTATGTACTCACTTATAAGTAGAGATTATACATAAAATAGACATATATACTCACGTATAAATAGATATTACTGCATAATGTACAAGATACACATACTACACTCCTAAGACCCAAAGAAGCTAAACAAAAAGGAAGGCACCATGGAGGATGCTTGAATCTAACCTAGAAGGGGGGATTAATTAGTTATAGATAGCAGATTAAGGGAGAATATTGGGTTGAAGAAAGAATGAAGAAGGAAATGGGTGGTGGTTTAAGATCAGGTATGTGGAGGGACAGGAAAGATGGTCTGATGGCTATGCAAATGAGTGAAAATCTGCAGCTGGCAGGGTGGGGAGGTATAGAGCATCATCAAGACATAACAGGTACCTGGGATAAGAGAGGATCCAAAAATCAATGGGGGTGACCTTAGCTGTGACTTAGAGCATTAAATTTGTAGAAACTGAAGGGGCTACCTCCTGTAGTCTGGCAGGAGCCTCGGTTTATATAAATTTCTAAAAAAAAAAAAAAAAAAAAAAAAAAAAAAAAAGCCTCAGTTTTAGCCTACTAACCCACCCACAAAATTTTTGACCCGAAACTTATTCCATCTACAAATAATGCAGGGAGATGGGATGGAACAGAAACTGAGGGAATTGCCAACCAATAACAGGTCTAACTTAAGACTCATTCCATGAACAAGCACCAATTCCTGACTCTGTTATGCTTGCAGATAATAATAGTCTAGCTTGGATGTCCTCTGAGAGACTCCACCCAGAAGCTGACTTAGACAGATATATACACCCACATTGAAGCAGTAAATACAGCTTGGGACTCCTATGGAAAAACAGGAGGAAGGATTATATGCCCCAAAGGGGATATGTACTCTATCAGAAGACCAACAGAGTCATTCAACTTGGATCACTGGGTCTCTCAGAGACTGAATCATCAACCAAAGAGCATATACTGGCTGAACCTAGGCCTTCCCATATGCATGTAACAGATGTACAGATTGGTCTTCATATGGCTCCCAAACAACTGGAATGGGAGCTACACAAAAGCCAGTGCTTGTATTTCTTCTCACTAGGCTGCCTTGTCTGGCCTCAGTCGAATAGGATGCTCTCATCCCTACAGAGATTTTATGTTCCAGGGTGGGGAGATACCCATGGGACCCCCATCTGCTCGGAGGAGGAGAGGAGGTAGGGGATTATAGGAAAGATTGTGGGATTAGCTGACTAAGAGTAGAGCAGTGAGTGGGATGTAAAGTGAACAAATAAATAAATTTATTAATTAAAAGTCATGTTGATGCATATCACCTTATCTGATTCACAAGTAAATATACAAGAAAATAGTATTTTCTTTTAAAATAAATATCAGCACCACTGTATCTTATGGCTGAGAGACTTCTCTTTTTCTGCAATAGCTTGAGTTACTATAAAGGTAACCAGTCTCAGAGGAACAGTGTAGTGATGTTGTATATTAAGGATTAAATACATATTTTAAAGAATCTATTAAATATCTAAATTCTGCCTTTATTTTTATAGCCTCTTCCATTTAACAAACTAATAGGTTACTTCACACATGAACCCAACTACCCTCTGAAGCAACAACTACAAATAAATTGCTCTTGATTTCTCAAGCTTTTTACAATCAAAGCACATTAGAGAGAATTTTCAGCTGAGGTTCCAATATGTTAACAATAAATAGTATTTTATTTGAGAACACTTTTTTTGTATGAATGAAAACTCTTCTTTGTAAGATAAAGGTGGTAAGTGATGAAGGGACCTTTGAGAACTCCAAAGCTTATTCACCTCCTATTTTATATTAGTCTCATAAAATCGTGTCAGATTTTCTGGTGCTACTATCAAGTTTAGTAGTCAAGGACAGTGCTTTACAATGAATCATTTTCAATTCTTTTTTGATATCCTTATTTCTGCATGCAGCACAGAATTCTGAAATGGCAAAACTAGAATAAATCTCTCTAAGAAGTGTTCTCATTGCACACCTGCAGTGTTTCTGGCACATAGGCACTCAGGTTACCGGAATTGTCATCAACTTAACAATTCAAAATTTACTCTAGCAGAAGGAAGAGAGAGATCGAATATGTCATTTAAATTTATCGCACACTTGATTCTTTTATTTATTTATTTATTTATAATTTAATTTTTTATTTATTTATACAACAGTCTTTGCCCCCCACTCAGTCTCCCCTCTCGGAGTTCCTCATCCCATTCTTCCTCCCCCCTTGCCTCCTAAAGGGTGCTCCTCTCCACTAGGCCTCCCCTTTCCCTGGGGCCTCAAAGCTCTTAAGGATTAAGTACATCTTCTCCCACTGAGGCTATAACAGGTAGACCTCTGCTACCAGGGGCCTTGGACCAGTCACTGTATGCTCCTAGTTGGTAGCTCAGTCTCTGGGAGCTTCCTGGGGTCTGGGATCGCCCTCCCTTTCAGCTTATTTAATTCTTCCACTAATTCAACCATAGGGGTCTCGAACTTCAGTCCAATTGTTGTGTATAAGTATCTGCTTCTGTCTCAGTCAGCTGCTGGTAGGGTCGCTCAGAGGGCAGCCATGTTAGGTTCTAGTCTGTAAGCATATCATAGTATTAGTAATGGTGTCAGGCCTTGTATCTTCCACTTGAGATGGATCCCAATTTGGGCAAGTCACTGAAACTCCTTTCCTTCAGTCTCCTCTCCATTTCTGTCCCTCCATTCTTTTGGACAGGAACTATTCTGAGTCAGTTTTTGACTATGGGATTGCAACCCCATCCCTCCACTTGATGCCCTGTCTTTCTACTGGAAAGGGACTCTACAATTTCCCTCTCCCCATTGTAAGACATTTCACCTAAGTTCCCTCTCTTAGAGTCCTGAACATCTTTTACCTACCAGCTCTCTGGTACATCTTTTAGGGTCCACTACCTTCTACCTCCCAAGGTTGCCTATTTCCATTCTTTCAGCTGGGCCTCGGGGCTTCATTTCAGTTTCCTACCCCCAATACCTGACAATGTTCCCATTTTTACCTTCCTGTCCCCTCTCCCACCAAGATCCGAGCTCTCTCACTCTTTCTCCCACCCCCATGATTGCTTCTTTTCCCTCCCAAGTGGGATTGAGGCATCCTCACTTAGGCCCTTAAGTTTGTTAACATTCTTGAATTCTGTCGATTGTATCCTGGGCATTCTATATATTTTTGGCTAATATCCACTTATTAGTGAGTGTATACCATGCACGTCCTTTTGGGTCTGAGTTATCTCACTCACTAGGAACTTTTCTAGTTCCATCTATTTGCTTGCAAATCTCATGAGATCCTCATTCTTAGTAGCTGTGTAGTATTCCATTATATAAATTAACCATATTTTCTATATCCATTCTTTGCTTATGGAACATCTGGGTTGTTTCCAGCTTCTGGCTGTTATGAACATGGGAGAACACATGCCACTGTGACATGGTGGGGCATCTTCTGGTTATATGCCCAAGAGTGGTATAGTTGGGCCTTATGTAAATCTATTTCCAATTTTCTGAGGAATAGAGTTTACCCTGGCAAACAGTTATCTCTTATAATATTATGCATGTTATAGTGTAAATGTAATCAATTGTTATCTAACAGTAGGGGAAATTAATAATTTTCAGAAATGTGCATTTTAAGATAAGTAAATAAAATGTGAATCAACACTTTCTCTTAGCTGTGTATATTTAGGGAGAAATAAGTATTTGCATGTCAGAATTTTTGCAGCAACATCTATTTTAGAATCTTTCTTTTTTTTCCCCTGCCAGGTGGATCCCACTGTTCATCTTTGAATCTGGGACAGTTTAAAAGCCTATCTCCCTTTTCCATCTGACTGTCATCTTTCCAGGAGGGAAGACAATTCTATATCAAAAACAGTAAGGGATCCTACTCTCTGTCTTTCAAAACACTCCTGAGCAGGAGAACAAAGGGGCAGTTAGGTAAAAACAAATTAGTTCAGGAGTCTAATGTTTTTTTATGAATTCTTAAATGCATGAAGTGGAGTTTCATTTTCAATGAATAATATGTGAAACACATGCATGATTTCCCCCCCACGTTTTGAAATGGCTTTTCTTTGCCAGCATACTGCTAGATAAACATTTATAAATAGATCATCTTGCTATATAAATGTTTCCCTCTTAAATGTGAAAAAATCAGACTAAAGACTATTGAAAATGAAATTATGATTTAATTTGGAGATTATAACTAAGGTATCAGATTAAATATATGATCTCTACATTGACAGAAAAGTAATATCTAAGACAATTAGAGTACTATAGCTGCAATTTTCCCCAGTAGAAATGAATTTATCATGAAAATATCCTTGTACAAATGTGCAGAAACATAAACCTTCACTGTGCCTTAATGTCGAGTTTGAAGTAGCATCGCTTTCTAAATGATAAAATGCATCATGTTCACCGCTTCTTAATTTGTTGCATTATTCCTGCTCAGAAGTACTCGATTCCCTTTTACTAATTACATTAAGTTCCTAATAAGGTAAAATTCCTGAACTTTCCTAATTATATCTTAAATAACTGATATTAAAAGATAAAACTAATAAAGGTCTTTTGCTTTTGGTGACTTCTAAATTTAGTTATTATTTCAGTATTGCTGAGAGAAAAAACTGATTCAATGGTTTAATTTACATGAATAATTATATTAAGGCAAACAAACACACAAACACAAATCTCTCACACACACACTCAGAGCAAGAGAGAGAAAGTGAGAAGGGCTGGAAGGGAGAGAGGGAAGTAGGGGTAGTATTATGCATAAAATAGACTATAGAATATCAATGAGTCAACTTTTCCATGGTCTTTATATATGTGCCCTAATATTATTTGTTAATGTGCTTCATTTAAATATTAATTAAATGAGTGTCATGTGTTCTACATTATATATGTTTGTTGCCAAATTACTGGAAATTTGCTCATTAACTACTTTCCCAGGTGCAAGAAGAAGCAATGCTGTACAATCAGTAAAAGAAACACTCTAAAAGTTTATACCTTACTGTTCTGAGTTAAGTTAAAAAACAATGTGTAAATTAATACAGAGCTAGTATCATGTTTCATAAATAGCAAACAGGCTCTATTAATAGCAAACAGGCTCTATTAATAGCAAAAATTCTAAGTTTATAATATGAATTCACACACCTATGCACATCGAATCTTTTGTAAAGAAGCAGAAATAGACAATGAAGTAAGAGAGAACTTTCAACAATTGGTGTTGGTTTAATTGGATGTCTGCATCTAAAAGAATGCAAATAGATCCATATCTACCACCCTGCATAAATCTCAAGTCCTAGTAGATCAAAGACTTTAACATAGACACATTGAACCCGAGAGAAAAAAAAGATGGGGAAAAGCCTTGAAAAATCAGCAAACACCTTCCTGATCAATAGCATAGGCACTAAGATCAATATTTAATAAATGGGACTTCATAAGCCTGAGAAGGTTCTTCCTGGCAAAGAACACCATTTCTGCAAAGCAGTAGCCTACAGGATGAGGAAAGATTTTTTTACTTGCATTTTTAATTTTTATATATCTGATAGGAAATTAATATCCAAAATTAATATCAAAAACTTAGATGTCTAGGAAAGAAATAGCCAAATTTAAATGCATGGCACATATCAAAAACATTCTCAAAAGAAAGAACTAAAATGGCTGAGAAATATTAAACAAATTTTAAACATTTGTTCAACATCCATAGTCATCAGAAAAAAATGTAAATAAATCAAAACTAATTTGAGATTTCATCTTTTACCTGTAGGAATGCCTAAGAACAATAAACCAAATGCAAGTTCATGTTGTCAAGGATGTAGAGTAAGGGGGACATTTATCTATTGCTGGTTGGACTGTACATTTTTACAGCCACTATGGAAATCAGTGTGGCAGTTCCTCAGGAAGACTGGAATAGACTATCTAAAGATCCATCTATACCACTCTTGGTCAGAAATGCAAAGGATGCTTCACTAAACATAGAGACAATTGTTTAACTATGTACATTGTTGTCATATTCAGAACAGTCAAAAATAGAAATCATGCAGAAATTTTAAAATATATGAATATATTTTTAAATGTGAAACATTTACACAATTGACTGTTACTCAGCTGTTAAAGAATAAATTCAAATGATGAAATTCACAGTTAAATGGATACAACTGGAAAAAAAATCATCCTGAGTGAGGTAACGCAGATTCAGAAAAACAAATATGTCTTTACTTATATGTCAACATTAGTCTTTAAGTCAACAATAAGCAAATTATTATCTGTAGAACCACTGATGTTGGGTATAGAGTAAGGGACTAACAAATGGATAAATATCTCTAGGCAAGAGAAGTAGATAACCATATATAATAGCTTTAATACCTTTACTTAAAAGAACAACAGTATTTGGTTTTGTTATAGGTTCTTACTCACCTATGCAGTATTGGATATGGGTTCCAATCTATGGATATAAATGGATATAAGTGTATGTGGATGAGCTGGGCGTGGTGGCACACGCCTTTAATCCCAGCACTTGGGAGGCAGAGATAGGCGGATTTCTGAGTTTGAGACCAGCCTGGTCTACAGAGTGAGTTCCAGGACAGCCAGAGCTATACAGAGAAACCCTGTCTCGAAAAAAACCACACACACACACACACACACAAAGTGTATGTGGATGACTAGAACATGAGGATCGACCAGGAAGAAGAGAATTATAGAAGGAATATGGATAGACACAGGTAAAATTAATGGCCATTTGCAAATTACTGTGGAAATCTAATATAGTAGAAGCTTCCTGAAAATATATACAAGTGTGAAGCAATTTCAATGAAATCATCACATAACAGGGCAGACAGAGCCCCAACTGGAGATGATTTATCACCAAATGAAGCTTCCAGTACAGACATTGGTTTGCATATAATAGTGCTGTTAGACAAAGTGGTCCAGTGACTACCTGCATATAATACACATTGTTTTCCAAGGCTATAAATTGTTCTCCACACAATTACTGCATGGCCATTTAGCTGAAGGCAGCACCCAAACAACTTACTGAACTGGAGCACAGAGAATTTGAGCTGTTGCCTACTTAGTACATTCTTTCCTACAGACAAGTGTTCTTGGTACTGGAAGACAGTGGGAAGATATACAAAGAGAAATACAAACACCAAATCAGCTACAAAACCTTTAATCTACAGTGGTGGTTTACCAGCAAGATATGCTAGTGCAATGGTGGCACAAAGCTTGTGAGAAAAACCAAACAATATCTGATTTTTTTTTTAGAGTCATACTCCATTAATACTCTATAGGTGAACAAGAACCTGAAAGACTGAGAGAAGTTGAAACGTACAACCCTGAAAGAGATGTCTCCATTAAATTCCTCCTCTCAGGGCTCAGGAAACCCTACAGAAATAGTCTAAGACATAAAGGGAATGGAGTACACCAAGAAAACAAAGACATCTAAACACAACAGGATGTATGAACACATATGATGTAGCATGCATAAAAGGCCTACATGGGTCTATGCTAGATGTGGTCCCAGAGCAGAAAGAAGTAGACACATACTCCTATCCCAAACCCAGAAGGTCCATCATAATCAGGCACATAGATGCCTCAATACCTGGCCTAACTGGAACCCCGATGGGGACCAGTGGACACAGGACCTGTCTGCCCTTCTGGAAATACATCTTCCTTCCAGTCTGCAATTCTGCCTGGGGCAGATTGTGTGTTCCAGACCCCCCCCCCCCCCACACACACACAGAGAAACAGCCTGACTCCTAGGAATTCTGCAGTAACCAGAGTCACAGGCAGAGTGCCCTAAGTAGGGACACAGGAGGACCCCCTAAACAGAGACAGTACTCTCTGCCTCCCAGAAGCCCTGTTCTAAAACAGCTCCCATTACTGCACCTTCCTGTAAGGTGAGACAGGCTCCAGCCAGAGACAGCAAGGGAGTTAACACTAGAGATAACCAGATAGTGAGAGGCAAGCATAAGTGTTTACTGAAGGGACTCTGATATAGAATGACTCCCACAGAAGTGGATGCTCACAGTCATCCATAAGAGGGAGCACGGGGCCCACATTGGAGAAGCTAGAGATAGAACCCCAGGAGCTGAAGGGGTCTGCAACCCTAGAAGAGGAACAACAATATGAACTAATCAGAACCCCCAGAACTCGTGTCTCTAGCTCCATATGTAGCAGAAGATGGCCTAGTGGGCCATCATTGGGAAGAGAGGCCCCTTGGTACTGCAAACTTTATATGCCCCAATACAGGGGAACACCAGGGCCAAGAAGTGGGAGTGGGTGGGCAGGGGAGCAGGGAGGGGGAGGGAGGAGGGGATTTTCGGGATAGCAGTTGAAATGTAAATTAAGAAAATATATAATAATAATAATAATAATAATAATAATAATAATAATAATAAAGAACATAAACAATAGAAGTCAATGCTACTTGGCACCACCAGAACCCAGTTCTTCCACAACAGCAAGCCCTGGGTACCCTAATACACCTGAAAAGCAAGACTCTGACCTAAATTCCTATCTCATGAAGATGATAGAGGAGCTTAAGGAGGATATAAATAACTTCCTTAAATACAGGAAAATACAAGTAAACAGGTAGAAGCCCTTAAAGAGGAAACACATAAATTTCTTAAAGAAATACAAGAAACACAATTAAACTGGTAAAGGAATTGAACAAAACCATCCAGGATCTAAAGATGAAGAGAGAAACAGTGAAGCCACAAAGGGTGGCAACTGGTGTGTTTTAATAAATAGATAAACCATGTGCTGTTACTACAGGATTTCCCACATCATTTCTTTATAAGGACATAAACTGCTTTTTCTGAGTCAAGGAGCAAAAGTATAATGCATAAGTTTTTACAATGGATTTTTACCTAACAAAAGGGAGTACATTTCTTTCACAAAGTCTCTGCTCCATCCATATGCAATATACAGGGGAGAATGCAAAGCAAGGAATCCCACAAACTAGGTGTGGCACTGACAGTGTCCTACTGACAGCTGAGGCACATGTTTAATTTCTGGTCTGGCCATTGACTCTTCTCCTTGATCCTTTCTTTGATTCTGATTTCTCTCTTCTTCATTTAACAGTGAGATTTGCCCTGATTTTAGGAAGAAGATTACTGTAGGAAAAAATGAACTATGAAAACATAAAACATATTTAATTTTAAACTGTTTTATACAACATATTAAATTTCACTTTGTTGCCACTGCACCACCACCTGCCCCCCCATATATAGACATCATTAAAACTATTTCTAAAACTAAATGTCACAGAAATCACATACACATCTATGATTTTTGTTCTATTTTGTTTATAACCATCTGTGCTTTATGTGGTACTACAAAGTTATGACTGCATGCATTTGAAAAGTCACTGATGAACTAATAAAAATAATTTTTCAAAGGAAAGGAAACACAGTCTGGAGAGCTTATAGAAAAAATGTGAATTTTAAGAGTTATAAAATTTTTTTGAAAAATTTTCATACAGGGCACAACTCTCATGATCTCACAATACATAGTGGAGTTCATACTGGATATGAAAAATATCATCATTATCTAGTACTCTCCCTTGAAAATCCACTGTCTTTGACAGGAGCTGCAAATACACAGCTTACTGTGAATTAGTTTACAGTAAATCTACAATGAGTAGCTGTTTTTATTAGAGTTACTAAATTACACTGATGACATTTGTTCATGGATTACCAGCTTTGTAAATACAATCTTGTAATGGACAGTAAAGTAAAATTGAATATATGTAGCATCTTAATTAAATTAAGGCAAATCTATTATGTTATAAAAGGACATGGCAAGCTCAGTAATGCAACTAGAGAGTTGCTTTAGGAATTGGGGAAATCAGTGGCAATGAAGGTAGAATAATGTACTTGAAAAACATCTAATAAGAATAAACAAAAGGTATAATAATGTACTTGAAAAACATCTAATAAGAATAAACAAGTAGAAGGCTTTTCATTAGCAAATCACTTAATATAATGATTGTTCAGAGTCAATACAAACAAAATAATCATCTTTGATTTGGTTTTCTTGAAGCTAAATTTGATTTATTGTTGTTAATGATGTTGTTTAAATTAGGATATTTCTTTGTAGCAAAGACTAGCCTAAGTATTTGAAGCATAATTTTTGGTTTCTATAAAAACACAGAACTATTATAGGTTTTTTTTGTTTTGTTTTGATCCCAGGTGTGGGATATAGGCCTGCTTTAGATTTTCCACAGTAACTGACTGTGAATTACCTCTTACTCTAACAAGGTACATGGTGTGCAGATTTATTTTTTGGTCTTCAATTTGATTCCATTAATCAACATGTCTGTTTCTGTATCAATACCATGCAGTTTTGTTTTGTTTTTTTTGTTGTTGTTGTTTGTTTGTTTTTATCACTATTACTCTGTAGTACAGGTTGAGGTCAGAGATGGTGATTCCTCCTGAAGTTCTTTTATTGTTCATATTATTTTTGCTATACCTCACCTGTCTAATTGTATTTTCTTGTGGGTGTTTAAGGGATTTATTTGTTTCCTCATTAAAGATTTCTTTCTGTTTGATTGTATTTTCCTGTATTTCTTTAAAGGGTTTATTCATATCCTCTTTAACAACCTCTGTCATCTTTATAGGTTGAATTTAAGGACATTTCCTTGTCCTTTGGTTGTGTTAAAATTGTTTTTTTCTATAAAAGTAGTGTTTGAATATTAAATAAATATTTATAGACCACATATTATGTTCTAGATATTGGCTTTGATTCAAAAACATAAAATTATCTGTGACATTATTTGAATTCCTTATATTGGCTAAGGGAATATTTCAGTGTTTAAGACCACTTGTGCCTCTTTCAAATAACAATTCAGAATGCAGCAAACAAATGAGGTGACTTCAAGGGATCTTAGAATGGCTTCTGGCCTCTGTGGGTCCCCACATATGAACACATATATAAAGAGAGAAATATACACAATCAAAAAAGAATTATTGAATTATTGTCTACAGTTTATAATAAAGTGAGCAATTACATACTCTAACTCTAAAATTTACTTATGCAAATTTTTGAATCTTTAATTTAAATGTATAGTTAAAGTTTATAAAAATTATGATAAATGATCCATATTACTAAGCATAGTCCATGTTGTATGTTAAAAAGCAACTCAAAGATGTTTTGTTTTACAAGATTTTAGAATATTTCCATTTTTATTCTTAAAAAAAAATTACAAGAACAAAATATTTGAAACCCATACTATCAGGAACTAATTTTTTTTTCTATAAAAATTGCTTACAGTCTGTTATAAAGGCAGTTTACTCTTTAATTTACTGTGTGATTCTGTATTCTCAATTAGATATGGTGGAGGAAAACGCTCATTTTCTTGGTTATATGGAGGGGTTTTTAATTATCTATCTATCTATCTATCTATCTATCTATCTATCTATCTATCTATCTATCTATTTATTTACACTCCACACTTTTTCCCCTGTCTCCTGTCTATTCTCTGCATGTTCCACATCCCATACCTTCTCCCCAGCTCCTGTGTCTCCAGGAGCATGTCCCATGGAGTTTTGCCAACTTAATAAAACTTGTGTGTGTGTGTGTGTGTGTGTGTGTGTGTGTGTGTGTGCGTGTTTTATTTATTTTTTATTTTATTTTTTTTTAAGTTTGGTGGTTAGAGAGGAGAAGGGAATCTGGAAGAATTTGGAGATGAATATTATGATCAAAATATATTTAAAGCTTAAACATGTTTAAGTAAAAAATAAGATAAAATGTACACACACGCAAACACACAGTCCAATCAGTTCTCTCAAAATTATTTTTACTTACTCTACATATTTTCCCTAAATAACATTGGCCTTAAACAAACATGCTATTAATAAAATTCTTTTTTTAATTGGTAGGAATTCAAACATAATATTCTTTTTCAATGCAAATAACCCAATTCCACTACTTATTTTAATTTTTCATCATTCTCTCAAGTCTTTTATAATCCAGTTACATAATTAAGACTTTATTCAATAGATATTGCTGGGAAAAAGCGTAAGAGTTGGAAATCACTATTCTAATCCTTATTAAATTCTTGAAGAATTATGTCAATTTCCACCTTGACTCTATTTCTAGTTTTCTGGCTTCAATTTATTCGTCTATCCTAAAGCCAATGATAAATAAAAACATTATACATCTCTAATTATTATTATAATTATAGAATGTCAATATTTGAAACATAAAATATTACTTGTAGAGAAATTTTAATCCATCAACGTTGCTGCTCCAGTGGGATCTTATCTTTGGAAGTGATCCCTTTCCAGAGCTGTCATGTTGCTGCATTAAAATCTCTCTATATTTTCCCCTTTCTGTTTATTCTTAAAATTATACACAGTTCTTCTGTCACAATAGAAATAATGATCAATCCCACAATCTTGACTGCCTAAATATCCTTATGAAAATTCACGGATCCCTTATAACTGCAATACTAATAATTTGTACTTCAGCAGGTGTCGATTTTAGCATTCATGTTTTCCAGACTGGCAATGTGAGAAAGGATCTCTCATTTTTCAACCAGCATGTTGAGTTGTCCCCATGCATGGAAGTATCAGCTTTCTATGTTGTCTGCACAGCTGTTCTTCTGCATTTCGTATTTCTTTGAATCAGGCTTTTCATGTGGATGTTTCTCTTATATTCCTTTCATTAAATGTGAGACTATAGACAAAACCTCTTCCTTATCATAACACAATCCCTGACTTCTATTCTGATGTTAAATCATCTTTAAAGTATACAGATTGATTTAATACAATAGGCTTTTTTTTTTAACTTTCTACAATTCAGTGCCTACAAGTTAATCTTATTCATCCTGACTGCTTATCAAAGTACAATGAGATCTTTATGAATCCAAACATAAACCTGACAAATTTGGCACTCATGTTCCATGCCTAGCTCCACAAGGGCAATCTGGGCTTCATACCCATTGTAAATAGGCTCACTGTAAATGCAAATGTCACTTACATTTCTTCAGATGAAGTGATGATATGAGAACCATACACAAGTTGTATGAATACACAGTTTGCACTGAGCCCAGAACTTTTCTTTTTTTTTTCTTTTTTTTTTTTTTTTTTTTTTTTTTTTTTTTTTTTTTGCTTTTTTCATAGATACTTTCTTTATTTACATTTCAAATGTTATCCCCCTTTCTAGTTTCTAGTTTCCCAAGGATGCTACTAAATGCCCTTCAATGTTCAGGATAATTTTTTAAAATTTTGTTTATTTATTTATTTATTTATTTATTTATTAGTTAGTTTGTTTGTTTGTTTATTTATTTATTTATTATTAGAGAATTTCTTCATTTACATTTCAAGTGTTATCCCATAAGTCCCCTATACCCTCTCCCCACCCTGCTCCCCTACCCACCCACTCCTACTACTTGGCCCTGGCATTCTCCTATACTGGGGCATATAAACATTGTTAGACCAAGGGCCTTTCCTCTCCAATAATGGCCAACTAGGCCATCTTCTAATACATATGCAGCTAGAGACATGAGCTCTGGGGGTTCTGATTAGTTCATATTGTTGTTCCATCTATACAGTTGCAGACTCCTATAGCTCTTGGATACTCTCTCTAGCTCCTACATTGGGGACCCTGTGTTCTGCCCTATAGATGATTGTGAGCATCCACTTTTGTATTTGTCAAGGACTGAAAAAACCTCACAGGAGAGACCGCTATATGAGGGTCCTTTCAGCAATATCTTGTTGCCGTATGCAGTAGTGTCTTCATTTGGTGGCTGATTATGTGATGGACCACCCAGGTGGGGCACTCTCTGGATGGTCCATTCTTTCATCTTAGCTCCAAACTTTGTCTCTGCCCCTCCTTCTATGTATATTTTAATCCCTATTCTTGGGAGGAATGAAGTATACACGCATTGGTCTTTCTTGATTTTCTTGTGTTTTGGAAATTGTATCTTGGGTATTCTAGGTTTCTGGGCTAATATTCGCTTATCAGTGAGTGCATATTAAGTGACTTATTTTGTGATTGGGTTCCCTCACTCAGGATGATATCCTCCAGATACATCCATTTGCTCAAGAATTTCATAAATTCATTGTTTTTAATAGCTGAGTAGTACTCCATTGTATAAACTTACCACATTTTCTGTATCCATTCCTCTGTTGAGGGACATCTGGGTTCTTTCCAGCTTTTGGTGATTCTTAATAATGTGAATTATCCATCCCATAATAACAGAAATACTGAGAATGAAAATTTTTCTTTATACCCTCTGGCCAGACAAATGAGTTCCTCTTTTGCTTGCAAATTATAGAGATTTTTCCTCCTCAGATACAAGTAATTATACTCTGTGTATTGCCTTGGCCACTCTTTAGTTATTAAAATCATTTTCTTCACTAGTTAGAAAGATCCATGTTTGACTTGATGCCTTTGTTACTGTTTTGCCCTGGATTTTCTCTTGAGTAGCATAGAAATTCAAGAGTTAAGGACAAATGTTACTCATTCAGTTATATTCCTAAAAGTTGCTCCCTAATATCTCATAGCTGACTATGTTTGTTACATATGTGTGCTAACACTTTTACTGTTGTAAAGTTGTGGAATTTTGAGTTTTATTCTCAACAGATTCATAGAAACTTTTGCTAATTACTGGGATTAAAATTATTATATTGAAAAGCTTTCATTATACTATTTCTGACAGCTGTCCTCTTTGGATCATTGTCTGGATTAATATTTTAGTAGCATATAATGTTTGAAATCCTTGCCAAAAATATATACAATGTTTTTATTTTTTTACTTCCTCAGCTACTTTCGTTTTTTATTAGATATTTTCTTCATTTAAATTTCAAATGCTATTTCCAAAGCCCCCTATGCCCTCCCCCACCCTGCTCCCCAACTCACCCACTCCTGCTTCCTGGCACTGGCATTCCCCTGTACTGAGGCATATGATCTTCATAATATCAAGGGCCTCTCCTCCCATTGATGGCCAATTAGGCCATCATCTGCTACATATGCAGCTAGGTACACAACTCTGGAGGGCACGGGTTAGTTCATATTGTTGTTCCTCCTATAGGGTTACAGACCCCTTTTGCTCCTTGGGTACTTTCTCTAGCTCCTTTATTAAGGCCCCTGTGTTCTATCCAATAGATGACTGTGAGCATCCACATCTGTATTTACCAGGCACTGGCATAGCCTCACAAGAGAGAGCTATATCAGGGTCCTGTCAGCAAAATATTTCTGGCATATGCAGTAGTGTTTGGTTTTGGTGGTTGTATATGGGATGGATCACGGGTGGGGCAGTCTCTGGATGGTCCTTTCTTCAGTCTCAGCTCCAAACTTTGTCTCTCTAGCTCCCTCCATGTGTATTTTGTTCCCCATTCTAAGAAGGAATGAGCTATCCCACTTTTGGTCTTCTTTCTTCTTGATTTTCACATGTTTTGCAAATTGTATCTTGGATTGTCTAGGTTTCCGGGTTAATATCTGCTTATCAGTCAGCTCCAGACCTCTGTGCACTTTCCTGCCATAGGAGAGCTGGCCTCCAGGGAGGGCTCTGACAGCAAGACCAGGTGAGCACTCCATCTTGTATGCCCAGTCCCTCAGAGACCAAGCTGCACAAGAGAGTTCTTGGGTGACAAAAGCAACATAGCTTCTGAAACAGGGTCCCTTTTGGGCCTACATCTTCAGCTACTTTCTTAAATGATGTAGAGAATGGAAAGTGTTAACACTTAGAATATGTAGATTAGTTTACATTCATAATTTGACATTTTTAAAACAAGTATTTTTATTTTTAAATTTAAGGATTTTTATTGACATGCTTTCTTTGTATAGCCCTGGCTGTCCTGGAACTCACTTTGTTTACCAGGCTGGTCTCGAACTCAGAAATCCACCTGCCTCTGCCTCCCAAGTGCTGGGATTAAAGGGGTGTGCCACCACCGCACAAATGTTTAAACTAAACATTTAGTTTTAACTAAAATAAGGTGTTCTAAAAACTTGTAAGCATAAGCCAAAAGAAACCAAAGGGTAACAAATAAACCAAACCTTTGAAATCTCATTAGTAAAATGGACAACATTTTCAAGAAAGAAATGATTACATGCAAATTTTCTTTATAGAAACCATATAAAAGTTTTGCTCACTTTTCTACTAAAAGTATAAACATCTTATTTTAAGCAGTTTATTATTTTAGCTGTTATGACTGCCCCATAGTGGTAAACTGAAACACCAACGAATATGATTTCAGAAATGTTAACATTCTTAAAGACAAATGGAAATAATTTTTCTTTTCTTTTCCATGGCATATTAATCATCAGTATTTATGAGACTAACATAACATAGTCCAAACGCACATTCTTTAGAGGTTATTTATTTAAAAAATACAAAACACACTCCCTTTTAAATGCTGTGTTTCTTTCTAAACAACAGATTAGTTGAAATAAAATGGAGGCTATCAGTAAATAAATGAGTATAATTCAGAGAACAAGCTGGTTATTGGACTTTATGAATAAGAAATGATCCCTCAACAAATTCACATATGGCAAAGTTTCAGTTTAAGCTCTTTAAATGTCTGTATATGCATGTCATTTTGAACACAGCCAGAGTCCATCTAGCTTGAGTGCAAGGCTTTATGTATTATCATTCGTATGTTAGAATTTTGTGTAATTTTAGCTATAGTGACTTGTGAGGACTGCATAGCCAAACTATTACTATCTTTGCAGTAATAACACTTTAAACACCTTAACACATCAGAGCATTTAGGATGTTTTCATTTTAGTGTACATCATTACAATTTGTTTCTTTAGTGTCTTTTTATCCATTAATGTTAACAAGGTATGCCAAAACATGAGCTTGATTTTGTTTTAAAACTACACACAAGAACTTTCAAGATATACTCAAAAGTTCAGTGTGTCACTGGACACATGGATTAATATCTCAGGAGTTTAGACAACAGTGGTATTTTATTGGGAAAAGCTGGACTCTGTATTTCTTATAAAGTGTAAAAACAATATACACTAAAATATCTGTTTATAAAGTTCAGTGATAGAGCTCGTTATGTAGCCCAGTGTTATAGTACTTATACAGTATGGGTTCCAATTCATATTGACAAACTAAAGAAATAATTATTAAAAAGTAAGTGTGACAGTATACTCATTATCATGTTTAATTTCTTTTTTCCTTTCTTAGTTTCTGTGTCAAAAATGATTCTGGGAGGGAATTGAAAATTGGAGAGTAGCTAAGAGTCCTTAAGACTCTTGCATAGGACCTGAGTTCTTTTCTTAGCATCAACAACACCTGTAAATCTAGCTCCAGGGTGACTGGAATCCTCTTCTGACTTTCAAAAATACTGTCACTCCCACTCCCATGTCATGAGTTAACTCACAAGCTTTCTCTTACTCCCTCCTCCCCCTTTCTGTGTATGTGAATGTTTGTGTATATGTATATATGTGTGTGTGTATGTATACACAAGGAGAGAGAGAGAGAGAGAGAGAGAGAGAGAGAGAGAGAGAGAGAGAGAATGTGCAGCAAGTGGAAGTTTCAGTTACCTTTGAAAATACTATGGGTGACTATAATACTACCATTATTTTTGTCTTACATGCTGATATACTGTGTGATATAATAAAATTGTATTGATGTGCAAATAGAGTTAATGATGCAAAGAATAAGACATTTTATATTTGCCTATGTCCACGACAGAGTAAAAATTTGTCTTTTTATTTGCAAGAAAAACATTTCACAAATATCTCCTCAGCTTGCAGTACCAAGGTTTTGCAATTTTCTGTTTTTAAGAACTCCTAACTTACAAGTCACAAGAATTATAGCCTCCCCTATTTTAAATATAATTCAATGACAAGACTTGTGTTATTACTTGACAAGTTTAGGTGTCAATCTAACACCCTCCAGCGTTCTTGGCAAGAACTAAACAAAGACCTAACGAATTATAACCTCTTTCCAACAACCAAGATGCTAGTTCTAAGAAATACTTAATGGCATTCACAATTATAAAGCTTACCTAAAAATCTGTTTATGGAAGTACTAGTCTCATTAACAGCCTAGCAATGAAAGCATACTTAATGATGTTCTGTGAAAATGATTAAAAGAGAAACAGGAAGTAAAATTGCAAAGAAAACTAGCACGAGAACAAAGAACTTTTGATTAAGACACTTTTTCAGTCAGCAGTTTCATTAACAATTGCCCCAACTGCTGCTGAAAGTAATCGAAAAAGGAGACTGTAAATTTTAATTTGTAAGTTTTTCCTCTGTGTTTTGGCATATTGACTTAAGTTAGGGGTACTACTTGGTCATAGGACCTCATTGTATGATGTATAGTTTTAGAAAAACCTGCTTTTATTTTCTGGTGCTTTCATAAAAAAAATGTTAAGAAATTGAAGTTAAAAGGAATTTGCACTTGTAATTTAAGAAAAATTCAAATCGACTCAATTTGTTTCTGTGTTCATGGCATAAAATCAAGGTACTAGGCAGTCTGTACTATGGGGGGAAGTCTGCCTTAAAGACTAAATAGACCTTTGGTAGAATCCAGTTCCATATAAGTGTAGGTTTGAGGGTACCCGCATCAACAGGAGGCTGGATCAGTTACTCTTGATGCGTACATACCTAACTCCATCTTCAAATCCAGCAAAGTCACGCTAAATCCTTTTTATTATTCTGTATTCTAATATTTCCTTATGTGATACGTAATTTGAAAGTTTCTACTTCAAAAATGTTTTGTGATTTGGTCAAGCAAACCTAGATAATTATTTGCATCATTTGTTTAATTGAATTTGAATATTAAATATAATGGCAAAACCTAATTAGTGTTTGGCTAACCTGCTTATGAAGATAATTAGTTTGGCCTCAGGAAGAAGACAAGGACTCTTAGAAATTTCGACTGCTATAGCATACCATACCTCCAAAATACCCCCCCCCAAAAAAAACAAAAACAAAAACAAAAACAAAAACAAAGAACAGTTATAGGGTGTACTGTTTCATTTTATACTTCCACTTTTCCAACTTGTTAATTTCTTATGCCATGAACAATTGAACAATCAAACACAGTAGCCATGAGCTATGATTTCTAAAATTTTAGAAGTCATCTTCATCTTTTTACAACTTTTCCTTCCCTACAAACCCTATTCTTTATAAAGATTTTTATCTCTAACACATCTCTTCACCTTCTTAAAATTATAACATTTGTTTTACTGTACTTTGCTCATTAGCCAATCCTTGAAAATGATCTGCATTAATTCCTAATATGGAATGCATCTCTGTTTTTGATTTATTTCTATTATCGGATATACATTTCTTCAAATGAATTATGTCATTCAAATGTGTCTTAGATGATAATTTACTTAATTTTAAAGTACTTTAAACCATCATCAGCACATGAGAATAAACTATATTATTTGTCTTAATTTTTTTCTAACCAGTAAATAAGAAAGTTAATTGAAGAGGTATACTTATGCTGTTAGCAGTGTTAAGATATACAGAATTCAATTGCATTTTACTGTATATTTATGAGAAAAAGTTACAGTGTTGAGAAAGCACTTGAGATGATCTTAGGATCAAAACAAAGAATTCTTTAAAAATCTGTAAACATTTTAATAAAAAGAGGAAAGATTAACAGACATGTGTGAAGGTAGTACGATCCTTGTGGTTGATAATTCTGGATATTAAGAAATCTATTTGCCTCTGAAAGTGTTAAACTTATTTTTGACTCAACTTTACCTAGAAAACATGGAGAATAGATTCTTTCTGGATGTAAAACTATACATAAACTTTTTATTTACAAGATCTTGCTAAAATTGAAGAAGAAAACTCCAATTAGCGTTCAAATATTATATGATTGTAATTCATCCTCACACAAGGGAACATTCTAGTTTTTCTTTGGGACTTTGAAATTTATAAAAGCATATGTTTATCTTATCCATCTCATCAGCTTTGTTAAGTCTACTGCTACAACATTTTTGGTTATCTATGACAGAAAAACTGCATGATTTAAAACAGGCATAGAAAACTCTGGCAGACATGAGTGTTTTCATTTTTTTTTAGAATATGTTACAAATTAAGAGGTGATGTACTCTGGTACAGAAAACACCCTTTTTTCATTTTTTATTGCTTATTTTAGTTATTTACATTTCAAATGTTATCCTCCTTCCCAGTTTCCCCTCCATCAGAAGCCACCTATCCCCTCTGCCCTCCCCCTGCCTCTATGTAGGTGCTTCCCCACCTGCCCACCATCTCCTGCCTCAGTAGCTTGCCAAGTGTTCCCATATCCTCAGTCCTCAAGCCTATAGTCCACAGCACTATACTCTTTAAATTTATGATATGTTGTTTTTAATTTTAGCCCCATTCTTATAAGCTCTATTATCTAGCTTAAGTTATAGTTTATTCATCAGGTAAATGAGGATGTAGACCTAGATGGTTTTTGATATTTCAGTTAGATGATGGACTATAGTAACAAAATAATAGGTATTGGTAATTATTTTGAAAATGTAGCATTGTTATATTTGTGTAAACTGTCAATTTAATAGAGGAAACAAACTATGATTTAGAATAAATATTTAGCATCAAAATAATAGAGTTGTTGTCCTAACTCTATCAGCAATGTATACAACTCTGGTGACTTTATCTCTTTCAATATAATTTCCTTATCTTGAGATTTGGGATAAGATTTCTATAACCACCTAATAGTGTTATTTGTTCAGTATCAATTCCAGTAAAACAGAGGCTCTGAAAGCTCAAAATAAATGAATAAATCTCAGGCAAGATTCTTTAGAAGCAATTTATTCTGCTTCCATTTACTAAATAAGCATTATATTAAGCACATATACAACCACAGACATACACACACACACACACACACACACACACACACACACACGTGAATAAATATAATATTCCAAATATATTTAGAAAGATACAAAATATATTTAGAAAGATACAAAATACTGTTTGAGATAATATATTCATATATACTATCTATCTATCTATCTATCTATCTATCTATCTATCTATCTATCTATCTATGAAAAGTATGTTGTCCTCTTAAGGAAAGAATAAAGCATATGCTTCTATAGAAACATTTGAGTTCTTTTTTCTTTGAATTTTATAACTTAAAATGACCAAATTACTTCCCTATTATTAACTAAAAATTGTGTTTGCAAAATGTATTTCTTATTTATACCTTAAGATTTATCAATCAAAGCAGAAAAAAATCCTTCAAAGAATTATTATTATAAAAGCAACTATTTCTTGTTCTCTCATTTATTGCATTCTTACCTCAAAATATAAATTTAATTTCTATATGAATGCTGATGAGTGAAACCAATTATTAACAAATAATTTAATAAACAATTACTAAGAATACTCAATTCAATATTGATATCAATAAGAACCTGTGGGTACAATTTAGGTTTACTTACCCCTTAGAATTTTGTAACTTTCTAAATAAAGAAATTAAATTTGTGAATATGAACATAATTGCACTTTGTATATGTCTTAAAACAGAATTCAAAAATACTTGGATTTAAGTGAGAATAAAAACATCTAATGTCATAGTTCAAACAAGCTATGTAGTTGAATAAGCATGTATTACAACACGAGCAAATATTATATACAATTTAGAATTTCAGCTTGAAAGAACTTTTTTTAAGTATGACAAAATTTTCCATACTTATAAAACCAAGAATGTCTAAAAAGATCTATTTTATCTAATTAGAAACTTAACTTTAAAACCATTGGAAAAACTGTTTCTGTGTGAGGCTACTTTTAGGGAAAAAATGTCTAAAAGGTTTAGACATGAATGCAATTAGTAATAACAACATTGAAACTATAAATTTATTTTTTTCAAGATTGACTTTTGATAATAGAAAAATTACAAAGATCAGTAATCTATTAGGTATATTATTTCCTTCGGAAAGTTTAAAATACTAAAAATAATGTTTACATTTGATATCTCCTGTGCTGAAAACTATAGTGTTTTAAACATGTGACTTTACTAATGATATTTGCCTGTTGCCAGCCAAATGTATATGCAACTGTATAATCACCTAATGCAGCAATATTTTAAAAATGAAATAAGTTTATGCGCAGTTGTTAATTTTATATGCTCAATTGTATGGAATATGTGGTCACTTACTTTCAGTTCTATAAATGATTTATTCTCTGAAAGAAACAAATGAAATAAAAACCAACAAGGGGGGGTGAGAAGAATCTGAGAAGGAAAGGCGAGGGTGTGGGAGAGGGGAACATGATCCTGTATTGGGTGGGGGGAAAGGACTGAAACCCTGAGGGCCAGCAGAAAGAATGTAAATAAGCAACCTCTGGAGGTATAAGGTGAGTGGCCCCTCCAGAATGTACCAGAGACCTGGGAGATAAGGACTCTCATGATTCAAAGGGATTCTAGATGAAATGTTCAATATAGGGAGAAGGGACTTATAGAGCCCACCTCCGGCAGGAAGACAGGGCATTCAGGGAGGAAAGGGGTTGCCTTCCCACAGTTAAAACTCTGACCCATGCATGTTCCTGTCTGAAAGAACTGCAGGGAAGGAAATGGAGAGGAATCTGAGGAAAAGAAGTTCCAGAGACAGACCCAAGTTGGGATCCAGTTCAAGGGGAGGCCCCAAGGCCTGACACTATTACTAAGGCTATAGAGTGCTCACAAAAAGGGACCTATCATGACTGACCTCCCAAAGACCCAACAAGCAGCTGAGGAAGTCAAATGCAGATGTTTGTAGCCAACCAATGGCAGAAGCTGCTGTTCCCTTTAATTAAATTGGGGAGCGGCAGGAAGAGGCTGAGGAGGAGGTTGACCGTGTAGAAGACCAGCAGTCTCAATTAACCTGGACCCCTGAGATGTCTTAGACACCGGATCACCAACCAGGCAGCATACATCAGCTGATACAGGGCCCCCAACACATATACAGCTGAGGACTGCTTGATCTGGGTTTAGTCAGAGAAGATGACCCTAACCCTCAAGAGACTAGAATCCCCAGGGAGTTTAGATGTCTTGTGGGGTGGGGGGTGGGGATGGAGGTGGGGGTGGGGATATCCTCCTGGAGACAGGGGCACAAGGAGGAAGTATGGGATGTGGAAAAGTCTGAGAGTGGGCCTAGAGGGAAATAAATTACAGAGTGTAAAAAAAATAAGAAAATTAAATAAATAATAATAATAATAATAATAAAATAAGAAAAAATAAAAATAAAATAAAGAAAAATTCCCTTTCACAATTGAAATCTTCCTGTGTGAATAAAATTTTCCAGTTACCAATGTTCTTTATTCTTTTGTGAAGAAAAAAGTAGCACTTTTCCTAATACCATTAGCATCAAGACAATCTACATAAATGCTTATTTTCTACTGTTAGTTTCTTGAATGTATTTTATGCTCTTGTTCCCATACCTTCATTTCCTGGAATACAACATGCCACTAATTTGGAGAGTGCTAGATGCAATAAAACAGTACAGTACAAATTAACAATGAGCCTTAAGACGGGAAATATACGAGTCATTATATATAATGATAGTATAAGAGAATTTTAATTAGATCACATGTAATTTAAAATGCATTAGAATTTGAACAAATAACTGGTATTGTAGAAGTAATCACGACAGATAAGTTGTGACCCACTATGAATTGTTAGCATTCTTTGTAGAATTTCATATATGTATACTCTAAATAATCACTATCCTATTTCTTTCCTTTTCTAACTCTTCCTGTGCCCTCCTTACTGTGGCTCATGAAAATTTCTTCTTTTTTTTCATTTATTTTTATTCTTATTTTTATTGTTTTACATACACAGAGCCTGCTGAATGCACTTAGTGTTGTCCAGATGTATATGTGCTATGTATAGGGCTGACCACTTGCATTTTGACAACCTACCAGGACAATTGGGGGCTCATCCCTGGAGAAGACTAACTCTCCCACTCATAGCACTTATTGACTGCCTGTAGCTCAATATCTATGCGTAGGGCTTTATGAGATTGCCCTTGCCTTCCACATCAGCATATCTAATGCTATTTTTGTGTTCAAGTCTTATTTATGTAGTCATATTGTTGAGTTATCATGCAGTGAACTTTACTATCATTAACCAGGACACAATCTCAAGCTGATTTCATGGTCTTCTGACTCTTACAATCTTCCTGCACCCTCTTATCTTATTTCCCTGATATTTATTTGTAAGGTTCTATGTTTAGGATGTAACAATTTGATCTGGGCACCCCATGGGGAGTTCTTCTCTCCATTTTGACTACTTGTAGATTTCTGTAAAAGTCTCTGCACGTTGGAAACAGAAGCTTATTTGATGAAGATAGAGATTTCTGTTTGTGGCTATAGAGGAATGTATTTTTTAAATATGCATGTTTTTATTAATCAATGTATTTCTTTACATTTCAAATGATATCCTCCTTCCCAGTTTCCCCTTCACAAACCCCCATCCAATCTCCCCTCCCTTTTGTCTCTATGAGGGTGCTCCTCCACCCACTCACCCACTCCTGCCTCACCTCACTAGCATCCCCCTACACTGGGGCATCAAACTTCCAGAGGACCAATAGCTTCCACTCCCATTGATGTTAGATAAGGCCATCCTGTACTATATATATATATATATATATATATATATATATATATATATATATATATATATATATATATATATATATATATATGGAGCCATTGATCCTTCCATGTATACTCTTTCGTTGGTGGTTTAGATGAAGCTACTAATTGTGTTGTTTAGTAAACTTGTAGTAGTAGGTTCTCCTCTAAGATCCAATATATTCCATGTCCTGAAAAGCTGGACATATTTCTAGAACCAAGAATTTGCCTCCTTTTGCACTGGCTTCAAGTATAATTAGACAGTTCTTGGCTACCATCAGGATAGGCATGCCACTATTGCACCATTAGTGATGTTTTGCCATGATGCTTATTGTTGTGGTTCATAGGCATTACACCTGGGTAAGACTATGGATTTCTTTTCTTTTCTCCCTAGGCAACCTGCATAGCACCTTCTGATACTATTCAAGCAAATCACCAAGAAGGAAACTTCTATGACAATTGCAGCATGTGGAATTATTTCTTTATGTCTGTAAACTGTCTGTAAACTTAACATTTTTATCACTTAATATCTAATAATATAAGACAATATTTCAGATGCTTACATTCAAATTAAAACTTTTTAGATTGTGGACATTTAGAATAAAGCTCTTTGTCATGTATTTAAACACATGTTTTTCAGTTCTAACACATACAATAATTTTCTTCTGACATGGTATTGCCTTTAAACTTATTACTTGAGAGGCACAAGCAAATATATGTCTGTGAGTTTGAGGCCATACGAGACTGCAAAATGAAAGTCTGTTTCAAACAAGAAAAAGACAGAACAAAAAGCAATTTCCTGTTATTATTTTATATTATTTTTAATAGGAAAATAAGTTAACATTTTGTAATAGAAGTTCATAAGTTCAATCGAATATGTTATTTATAAAATGAGTAGATAAAAGAATCCTCAGGCAATTAGCTTGAAAAAAATGTGAGCTAGGAGATATAACTATAATATTAGCTTAGAACTTTAAAAACTAATATTATCAACCCTTGAAAATTTGTTCACAAAATCCATTTATTTAAAAGAATTTCTTAGTTAACAAGTGCTTGTCAACAGTGATGTGTTGTCTAAATGAATACTTCAGGCAGCTTACTTACTAAGCAAACTGATTAATCTGTCACAGTCTTTATCAAGTAGGTATAGAGATAGCCAAAATGATCAATGAACCAAAATTCAATTTCTAGGTTACAATATGTCCAAATACTTGATTTGGTGATTCCATATTTACTTTGCATTTGGTATGGACACAGATACTTCAAGAAAGAAAAAAAAAAAAACATAAAATTCTTTAAGACTTTATGTGTACATAAATACATGGTATTTCTGATGTCAGTCTTTGGTTATGTTTTGAGTTATTCCTAACATCTTTGACATCTATAATTACTGTGAATACTTGGCCAGTAGACTACAGAATGCCAATTTATGATATTCTCTACATCTATGCATAAGTGCCAGGAGAAATAAGAGAGGATTTTTTCTCCCATTGTCATTGTGATTTCAGAAACCGTTAACACATTTTCAGAATCCTTAAGTTTAATAGTTTGCATCAGTTTTAACAATCCAGGTTCCAAAAGAAACTTCCTGCTTCAAACATAGAGTTTGTCATTATTTTGAGATTCGTTAGTTTAATTAGTTATAGCATTGTGCTAATGAGTCCAAGCATACTGACTTCAGTCACACATAGGTCAGTTAATTCTGTACAAATATATTTCATTTCCACCTACACTAGGCCCTTTGTCATTAACAAAGAATCTAACAAATATGTACTATTTTTATCATAAAAGATACCTTTAACCACTGCTGAAAAAGATACACACACACACACACACACACACACACACACACACACACATGGAGAGAGAGAGAGGCAAAAAACACCATTTGCCCATGTAGATAACATACTTATTTGCACATTATTATTAAAAATAGATATTTATTCCTATGTATAAAACATTTATTTAACTCAGATGAACTTTGTTAAGATGAATAACTTCAAGAATGTGCTACCTTTCAACCAATGCTCTATTCACGTAACACAAGTAAAGTTGCTCTTTCTATTAACAGTCTGAACATTTTTAATTGAAAATTAATATATTCAATACTATAGCAAACATAAAAAGCAAAAGACCCACAGGTTACTACTACATTTTAATGTTTAGCTACTCTGTAGTTTTATAAATAAAGCCCATACATAAAGCTTACTCTATATAACTACCACATACATAATTTACTTTATATATCTTACTATACAAACTATGGTTCCATTCTCTTTTCAGGGTTCATTGTAAATAAAATAAAACTAGAAGACTTCATCAAAATATGGAAAAATCATCTCAATGTCTTTCTATCGCCTATCATTTAAGATATCACAAAAGATAAGATACTGTGTTTGAATAAAATTTTAAGCTTGATGAATGATCCTATTGTATGAAATAGAATATACTTACCAGTAAAAGTGGAACATATCTAAACTGACAGTGACTTGTCAACAACCACATAAAAAATAAAGCCTTATTTAATTTTTTAAAATTTTGTGTGCAAACATAGTTTCACTTCATTTCACTTTTTAGGAATTTAATATATGCTTTAAGTATGGCAGATAATTATGTGAGATAAAAAGCCTTATGGCCAAAGTTCAAAAATTGAACTTGTTATATAATGTCCAATTTGAGAAAAGCCATTCATATGGAAACATATTTTCTGTGCTTTAATTAAAGAAGAAAAAGAACATTTCCACACGTATAGGCATACTGTTTTTAATATTTCCTTAATCTCTAAGTGTAGTTAAGAATAATATTTCAGTAAACTACACAGAAACTAACAGTTTTAAAATCAAACTTTATTAGAGTGCTTTCTGGTAACTACAGGAGGCATTGCATATCACATTTTAATATTTAGAGAAAGGAAGCTGGAACCAAGCTAGAAACCCTTTTTTCAGTTCATTATCTTTCAAAGTACTAGAGGGTACTGTGAAGGGTGCTAAAAAAAAAGAAAGCCATCATTACTTTTATACAGTTGTAAACCCTATAAACTAGAAACCCTAAACTTCCTGGGAAGATGTACTCAACTATGCAGGAGTGCCATGACATTGTGAGGCTAGCCAACTACAGTGGTATCATGGGACTCTAGCCTTTATTGCTGCACAATTGGGTATCGATAGATTCTGGGAGAAGAATCCCTTCACTCCGTTGTATGCTTAGTGTTGTGCTAGAAGTTTGTATAATAGAAACATTTCCATTCTTTTCTAAAGGTCTGTAACCCAGATATTAAAGAAATTTATTTAAAATCAGCTTGCCAGAGGTACTAGTACTCATGCCTAGTACTGCAAGCCAGTTAACACCTGTGAGAGCGAACATTATGTTGATAGCTAACTTTATGTTTAAAAGATTAAAATTACTGTGCTTAAGAGAAATATAAAGAAAATAAATGTATTTCCAAATGTTTAGGGCTACTAAGAGTTAAGTTTGTAATTACCCTGTGTAGTAGACAGTAGACCTTTTTTTAAATTTTTTTATTTTATTTTTTATTTTTTGTAGTAGATCTTTAATAAAACTTCTGTTACTGCTTATCTAAACAAAAGCTTGCTTTGCGTGATTTGACCTTTACTTGTATACAGTCAGAATGTAATTTTGTATGATTTGAAAAGCCCCTTATTGAGGTGGCTGAGCACTGCATCTGGAAATGAGTCCCAAGTGTAGCCCAGGAACCTGTATAAAAATAAAAGCATCTCCTTTGTTAAAAATTATTCATGGTCAGACGGGTAAATATCTGAAGAACCTTGAATCCATAACACACCCAGGCCTGAGAATGGTATAGACTCAAGTAGAGAACTTCTTAGCATTATTTATCAAATTGTCTTCTAAATGTCTATTCTTATGGCCAATAGACTAGAGCTATTGGGACCCTTAATCCGAAAAGCCTCTCCTTACAAAGAACAGTAGTAGATATAGAGATTTATGGCTATGGAGACACTGAGAATAAATGACAGTTGTGAGATCATGCATAAATAAGACTTTTTTACAAGCGCTTCTAAGGCATAGGAATGCCTTGGAAGAGGCAACCATAAGTATGTAAGAGCCACATGAGAGAGAATGAAGGACAACAAAATGTCATTATCTAAGCATGATACAACCATTACAATCTTTAATTCATAACAGTGGTAGAAGCAGTGGTATCATGGGACTCTAGCCTTTATTGCTGCACAGTTGGGTATTGATAGATTCTGGGAGAAGAATCCCTTCACTCTGTTGTATGCTTAGTGCTGTGCTAGAAGTTCTGTATAATAGAAACATTTCCATTCTGTGCTAAAGGTCTGTAACCCAGATATTAAAGAAATCAAAATAGCTCAGAAATTCTCTGAAACTGACCAGATTCACTAGGCTCATACTTCTCAGGTGTAAACAATAAAGACTTCTGAAAGGCAGTCTCAGACAAGCAAAGCTGCAGAGGAGACTCTCAGAGTAGCAAAGCTGCAAAGGATATTCTGAGACCAGACAAGCTAACTAGAAGAAGCAGAAATGAGCAGAGCCTTTTAGAGGAGGTCTAAATGAACTGTATCATGTTGAAAGGACACTTCCCAACTTGTTGAGCTGCCTGCAAGCTGTTCATTGTGTTTCATATTCCCAGATTTTGTGACCTGTCATCCATGCTACAGTGGGATACGATGGATGATGCAGCTGTCTTAGAGTCATTTTTGCTCCTATATGTAACCCCTCACTCATATTCCTATAAATTGCCCCCAATAGAACTCCTTGGTTCACTAACTTGAACTGTGGTGGTGCCCATAATTTGGTCTTTTGTGGGATCCCTATGTAGGTGAGAAAACCTGTGTTTCTTCTCCTATGAAAATTACTGTCACATATTAGTGCCTATCAAGCGCCGAAGGATAGCTTCAAACCCATGGTCACACAGATGGAACTGTTTCAATTCTATAGTTGACAAAATAAATATTATGTATGAGTGTGAGAGAGAGATTAGCTAAGAGGGTTAAGGTGGTAATATAGTTCAGAGATAGGAAAAGATTAATAGTGAGAGTGAACAATATATATTTTGTACTTGTATGGAATTATCTAAGAAAACATTTAAATAATATAAAGGAGTTAAAGGTATTTTGTATTACTAATCAACTCATTAAGGGACCAGAGCTATAACTAAAACTTCATTTTGAAAGATATTTTTCTTCTTTTTTTACTGAAAGTAATAAAAGGATTCTGTGATATTAAAAATACATAACTGAATTCCTTTTTTGAGGAGTGAAAACTTAAGATGAAGGCTCTTTTAAATAAGAATATCAATTTAATCTAACAATATCAGGACTAGTAAATACAAAAGTATTACAAATATTGAAGAACTGAAAATAATTAGTACATATTGCAATAACAAACTACTTGACACATTGCTGTAATGTGTGCTCCCAACATTTTGTACTACCTATTCTTTCATTGATTCTTCCTAAAATAATGGTGTTCTTCATATGAAATCTTGGAAAAAAAAAACAGTGATAGAAACTCAAGTTTAATTTTCAATAAATTCATGGTGAATCTCCTTCACATATTTGAGTTATTCAATCAATATACATATATCATAATCTTAAGACTTCAGCTGAAGGGATGGTACCATTCACAATTAGGGTTCATCTTGCCATTTCACTAAACATAATCCAGAAACATCCTCACAGATATGACTTACATTCTTCAGTTTTATCTTGCCTAGGGTATGAATCATGTCTTTGTTACACATTAGTTATTTTGTAACAATCTCAATTTTCAGATGGGACTGTTGAAACATTATAGTGTTTGTGCTTAAGTGGTTGTGTTTTCTTTAATGACAACTTGAGAGTTAGAGAAAGGACTGAAGTAATTGAAGGGGTTTGCAACTTCATAGGAAGAACAACAATATCAACCAACCAGATCCTCCAGAACTCCCAGGGACTAAGTCATCAACCAAGAAGTACACATGGTTCCAGCTGCATATGTAGCAGAGGATGGCCTTCTCATGCATCAATGGAAGGAGAGATCCTTTCTTCTATGAAGGCTTGATAGATGCCCCAGTGTAGGGGAATGAAGGACGGGGAGGAAGGAGTGGGTGGGTGTTTGGTGGAATACCTTCATAGAAACAGGGGTAGAGAGGATTTAATAGGGTATTTTCTAGAGGGAGGGAAACCTGGAAAGGTGATAACATTTGAAATGTAAGTAAAGAAAATATCCAAAGAAAAAGAGATAAAAACAAAACAAAACAAAGCAAAAACTGATGACTTGAAATAACAATGGTAGCAATGTAGATATACCAAAGAGAAGTCATAAAGTATTTCTTTTTAAATAAAAAGTGAATTTTGACATCCAGGTGTAGTGATAAATATAACCCATGCACCCTGGAAGCAGAATCAGGATCAGCATAGATTTCATAGTGAGACCCTGTCTCAAAAACAATAACAAGTATTTTGAGAGAGAATGACCACACTTATGTAACATTTATTATAGTATATACTAATTGTTTATTATTAATTTTATTTATTTTTATCTCCAACTGATACAGAGTCTTGAGAATATATTAGCCTAAAATTTAATGACCAAAGAACTCAGGTGCCAGATCAATTATAGTCAACAAACTCAATTTAGGACAATAGCTCGCAAATTGTTTGTCTTCCACAGATGTTAAGAAGATAATATAAACACATAGACATTGAAGGGGCTCTATCTGGCCTGACCTTGCAAACATGGAACTTTCCCTTCTCTTCATTCCTTCTGCCTTGCCAAAACTGTTAGATTGCATTCCTTTATTGTGTTGGGAAGTCAATTCTGATGTAATAGCACTATGGTTTCTTTATTACAATCTTGGGCTTGGACTCTCCTTCAACTCAACTCTGACACATTAGGACAGGAAGGGAAAGTAGAGAAACCTTGAAACCTCAGCAGGACAAGGTTTTATAAGAAATGGAAGTAAGTGAGTGGGAGGGGGGTATCTATCCTGGAAAGTATCTAACTGAATGTCTATTGTAAGCCAACAGGTGGGTGCTCTGAATCAAGACAGTATGCAATCACAATTGGTCTGAAAGTACATCTTTTAAAAAAAATCAGACTAGTCTTTGATTCACTGTTGCTATGAAGTAGCTAGGGAGTAACTCTGGCCAAGGTCAAGCCACGGGATCCTTCCTGGTACTTGGATACAGCTTTGGTTCTGTGGTAGGTCAAGTTCTCAGGCTTTTTTTTTTTTTTTTTTTTTTTTTTTTTTCTTTAAGAGAGAGGCTAATTCCAAGATTGAGTGGGTATGGCTTCTAATCTAAAACAAGCGACCAAGGTCTATTCTCTTATATGGTATACAAGATCCTCCTCCTAGACTGACTACTAAGGTACAGCTATGAAAGTATTGATGTCCAGCAAGCAAAAGCCTCTTTTGGCTAGCATAACATACCTAATCAAAATATATCACTGCATTCTAACACACAGGGTTTTCCCTTATATCTTTATAAACAACCATTTGTCTATAGACCACATCTCTCTCTTCTGTATCCAGAAACAGTCCTATGTTCCCCAGGAGCAAATATCTCTTCCTCCTTTCCCTTGTTCCCCTCCCCTTCTGCCTAGTCCGGTATCTCCTGTCTTGGTCTCTTAATTAGTGGTGTTTTGTTTTGTTTTTGTTTTTTTTTTTTTTTTTATTAGATATTTTCTTTATTTACATTTCAAATACTATCCCAAAAGTTCCCTGTACCCTCCCCCTGTCCTGCTCCCCTACTCACCCACTCCCACTTCTTGGCCCTGACGTTACCCTGTACTGGGCCATATAAAGTTTGCAAGACCAAGGGGCCTCCCTTCCCAATGATGGCTGACTGGGCCACCTTCTGCTACATATGCAGCTAGAGACAAGAGCTCTGGGGGTACTGGTTAGTTCATATTGTTGTTCCACCTATAGGATTGCAGACCCCTTCAGCTCCTTGGGTACTACTTTCTCTAGCTTCTCTATTGGGGGCCCTGTGAGCATCCACTTCTGTATTTGCCAAGTTCTTTTGCCCCTTTGGGGCAAATAAATCACCTTTCTGCTGAGAACTTGATCTTGGAGTGTCTTGTGCCAGTCATTTTAAACACTTGAAAGTAAACAAAGAGAAAGTAGATTTTTGTATGGAAAAATAAGAAAAGTGAAAAATTAAGGAAAACTGAGGAGTACTTCCAAGACTTAAAAAAATTTATTACATAGAACAAACAAGCAGAACTACTACAAGAGAATATTCTAAGGGCTGTGATGTAATTTTTATTAAAAAAAATCACTGGAATTGAGCAAAGAAATAATTTCTGCCACACTGATAAATTCTTTGTGTATCATACTATACTCTGTACTATTGAACTTAGTCCAGCTGTGAAGAGGATCACATGCCTTTCACATACTTTGCCCCCAATGAGCTGGTGTTCAGAGTCCGGCATTGTTTATCCTTATCTTCTTTTTTGTGAGCTGATGACCTTGGCTAGCTTATTCATTACTCTGTCCAGATTTGCTACTCACTGACCTTGAAGGTATTGCTGGTCTCCAATCTTGATTTGTGTCATGCTGGCTGGTGATAAAGCTACTCTCTTTTTATTCTCCCATGTATGTGGCAAATTTCTAGTTTTTTAACTGTGGGCGTTGACCCTTACTATAAACATTAAGTTAGTTCCTTTGATATTGCTATGACATATAAAGCAAACTCTACCAAATAAAGGAAACTAGAATATACAGGATTTAGTATACCAGTGGTGATTCAAGATGGCAACTGTGGGAAGTAATTTTACACACACACACACACACACACACACACACACACACACACACTCACACACCCTTCCATACATATACACTTGCATACACACCTAATCACTGCCATGCTATTAATATTGGATTATACTTTTGTTCAGAAACTTCTCAAAGAAGATAAGCATTGTAATTTTTTTAATGGTCACTGGACACTCATTTTCTAGAATAAATTAAAGTTTCTATTTTTTTCCTTTAGTTATATTTAACATCATACCAAATACCATACATCTAGGATGTTATACGATGTTATAGGATTATACATTATTTTCAAGCTCTGTTGGTGTAACTAATATACTCATTTCCTTTATGTCATGATGTAAAAATATAACCCCCAAATGGATTCATCAACCTCATCTATAAAGCATGTACTAGAAAAGAGTTTTAAGCCAGGCGTTGTGGCGCACGCCTTTAATCCCAGCACTTGGGAGGCAGAGGCAGGCGGATTTCTGAGTTCGAGGCCAGCCTGGTCTACAAAGTAAGTTCCAGGACAGCCAGGGCTACACAGAGAAACCCTGTCTCGAAAAACCAAAATCCAAAAACCAAAAACCAAAAAAAAAAAAAAAAAAAAAAAAGAAAAGAGTTTTAAAGAATAACTTTCTGAAATAAAAAAAAATTCTTTATAAATTAATTAATTTTATAAGGAGATAATGAATGATAATGTAGCTATCTCCTACTCTTTTCACTCAGAGACTCATTTGCATGTCTCAGGAAGTCTAATTTTTTATAATATTAAGGAAAATTAAAATATTTGTGCTAGGTGCTCTATCATATGTTTTTATATTCATTATCTCGTTTATTTCACCCAACAAATCTCAGATTAATTTTACTTCTCACTATATATATATTAAAGTTAGAATTCAGAAAGTCTAAGTGACTTACCAAATACCATACAGCTAGGATGGTATAGGATAATACATTATTTTCAAGCTCTGTTGGTGTAACTAATATATACCAAGTTTACTCATGTTTCCTTTATATAATGTAGTAAAAATATAACACCCAAAATAATGTATTAAAATTATATTATGCACATCACAACTTCTAAACAAAAATAATCTATACATTAGTTTAAGAGTAGTAACAAGAGAATGCTTTATTACATTTCATGTGAATTATCCTTTATTCCATTTCCATGTACAAAATTTAGTCTTCATAACTTCATTTTTTATACTCTGGTGTGTTTTACACTGCAGCAACCCTAAAAGTAGAATGAATTATAACAACATAGCATAGCTACGCACTTATTGCAACATGGCATGCAAAGCACTTGATTTGGTCATAATGGGGTTAGCAAGTGTTGTTGTCCATGTCTCACCTAAAATTGTATCTAAGGAGATCAAAGAACTTAATAAGAGTTTAAGAACAGGGATTGGACACCGATTTTCGTTTAGCAATTCCTTGCTAAAACTTAACACTATTCTTTTCTTTCCAAAATCTACAGAAAGAATATGAATGTGAAGGGAGAGGTTTCTTCAACTTTCTTTTATCTCCTAGTACCTCTATTTCTTCCCATATCAGTCTCCAGAGGAATATTTTATATGCTATAGGATTTGTTCAAAAATAGAAATAATCATAGAATAAGTTGTTAAAATGATGGTAGTAAAGCTGAAGGAGGAAGAAAATAAAGGAAGCTTAAAAGGATATTTATTATTTTTCTTACCTTAGTATTTGGAGTTTATCTAGTTTTGTTTGTTTGTTTGTTTGCTTGTTTTTGTTTTGTTTGTTTGTTTGTTTTTGTTTTGTTTTGTTTTTCGAGACTGAGTTTCTCTGAGTAGCCCTGGCTGTCCTGGAACTCACTCTGTAGACCAGGCTGGCCTCAAACTCAGAAATCCACCTGCCTCTGCCTTCCAAGTGCTGGGATTAAAGGCGTGTGCCACCACTCCAGGCTGTTTGTCTAGTTTTTAAGTCCTATTCTCTTTCTCTCTGAGACAGAGTCTAGTCTGAATTACTAGTTCTTAGATATGATTTGAGACAAAATATCATCTATTTTTCTTCTTATTTAGTAAGAATTAAACAGAAAACTAAGCCAAGTTAATTCTATTAAGATTTTATTGAACTTACAATTATTGCTTCTTGATACGAATGAATGTAATATAAAAATCTAATTTATTTGACAATTGTGTTGTTTTACATTATACAACAGGTAAAATAAAACATACTCTGTAATTTAAAAAACTCTATAAAGTAAAACAGGTATATTTCTGAGAAATTTTTCATTTGTGTTACTTTTAAAATTGGTTGTGTATAAAGACTGTGGTGGCATAAATTTAGAAATAAAATTTAACCTAAAACATATTTTAGTAGCACTTAGTCTTTTATGAAATGTTACTTTATATGTGTTTAGTACTTGAGTAAAAGTATGTAATTCTTGAAGTTCTTACTAAGCATATAGATCCACCTTTTATTTATTTTTTTAAATCTGGGGACCTGACTAAGAGATAATTCAAAGCACTAAATACTTTATCTTGTAGGTTTTACACATATTTCTTCGTTCTATTTTACCTGAAAGGAAAGTAGCAATTTTAATAATTCACAGGTATGTGATGCTTGAAAGTCTATGTCAATAACTTTATAACTTTGTGGTTTCATACGCTGTCATTTTATTTGTGCTTTCTTTTTTTTTTTTTTTTTTTTTTCAAATACTATTACAACTTCATGGTCATCTTTTGGAGAATCTTCTATAATTATAGAAGGTGTGTGGGTTTTAATTTATTTATATTGCTGAAGTGTTGTAAACAGCTTTGAGTAACATACTTTATTTTTTATGATGAACTGAAGACTGATGACCATGTTGGTTCACTTCAGAATCATATAAACAATGCATGGTCCAAGAAAGTAAAATTTAAATAAAAGGCTAATGTCTGAGGACAATTTAGTTATTTGTACCCCCTATGCTTAGAAATGTGTCTTATCAAGAACATAATCCTGAGGTAAGTAGAAAGTTTTGTATCAGCACTGAATTCAGGGCTTGAGAAAGGGAACGAGGAACACTAGGCAGCGTGCCCACACTGTGAATAGCAAAGCCTGATCTAATACTGAATACTAGAATATCCTCATTTCACTTAGGGCGATAAGTGAGATAGGTACTCTTAACCACGAGTATCAACTTGCTGGGATTTAAGTTCAATAATGAAATACATTCTAAGCATGTTCAAGAAAGTTTCTAGGTTGAGTTAATGGAGGTGGTAAAACCTATCCTAAGACCTCATTTCTATGGGCTGACATTCTAGAATGAATAAACAGGAAAAAAAAAACCAAAAGCTGAAGTCCAAGCATTCAATGACCTCTACTTCCTGTCACTGATCACTCCAAGCTGCCATTGCCTTCCATGCTGTGATTTATTCCTTCAATCTGTGAGAAAGAAGAAAAAGAACTCTTCTTTACTTAAGTTGTTTTTGTCACATATCTTGTTAGTCATGAGAGAAGTAATTAATTGTCTAACTGATGAAAATAGACAATTAGGGATAGCAGTGACAGTAAAGCTACTATTTGTTGAACTTACCACAAGAAAACTAAATACTAAATCAAAAAAAGAGATGGGGGGGATTACATTTTTGATGATAGAGTACTCTTCTATGAGCCAAATCCTTTAACCTTAATATTTAGCCGATCAAAAAGACAGCTCCAAGAGGGTTAACAATGTGTCCAATTGTACTTATGGTTTCACTGCATTTCAATTTTACTGGAGAAATAACTATTTATTTAAAAATTCCACACATCTTTCTTTCAACATGAAAGTAAAGTGCAGCATTCATTTTCACCTTCTGTGAAAAGAAACAAATTGAATACCTAAGACTAGCTGCCTTTTTACATTTGAGAACAGCTAAGATTTTGTAATAAAGAACTAGAAACCGTTTAATTTGAAATGAAAAAAAAATCATGTTGTGTATGTATTTTCTAGTCATTTAAACTTATGTGAAGTAGTGCAGTCAATGTAAAACAGCTCGAATTAGCCATCCATTAAATACCTTCATTTGAGTAAATCACAGTCATAATTATTCTTAAAGGTATTTTGCCTTTTTATATTTTTCTATACACACACTAAAATTGTTATCATACATTAAAAAATAGAACAGATTTCAAAAGCTTCACAAATATTAAATCTACATAGCTCATAGTCATGTCATAGACATAAAAAAAAAAAAAAAAAAAAAAAAAAAAAAAAAATTTAAAAAAAAAAAAAAAAAAAAAAAAAAAAAAAAAAAAAAAAAAAAAAAAAAAAAAAAAAAAAAAAAAAAAAAAAAACTTTAAAAAGTCAAGGCTTGGAATAGCCTGAGATTAGTCTGTAACCATGAAAAAATGGTGTCCTTTCAATAGATCCAGGATACTGGGGTTTGTTTGTTTGTTTGTTGTGTTTTGTTTTGTGTGGTGGTGGTGTGGTGTGTGTGTGTGTGTGTGTGTGTGTGTGTGTGTGTGAGAGAGAGAGAGAGAGAGAGAGAGAGAGAGAGTCTGTGTGTGTTTCTTTAACTTAAAGCATTATGTGATTCCCACCTGTCTAGATCACAATGTTAACCAGATGAAAATTTCACCTCAATATTAAATAAAACAATAATTCAAATTTATTCTACAATCAAAATGTCTTTCAGTTTTTTATTATTATTATTATTATTATTATTATTATTATTATTATTATTATTATTATTATTATTATTACCTCATGGAACAGCACCTGGATAACATAAGCCAAAGTTCCTCCTAAAGAAATAAAGATAAAAGCTGTTAGTTAATAGTATTTTCTATTTTTACACCTTAAAGAGACAGTATTCTCCCTTGCTCATATACTAACAGCACAATACAACTAATTACCACGCATAATTTAAAGAGTTTCATTCGATACAGTATGGATATGTTAGAGTACCACACAATAAATATATTCTTTAGTAGAAAACAGCAACTACTAGTATTCAGGCTTACTCAGTCCCTGACAATAATTAGAGTCCTGTGCTTTGGCAAAATTCAGCTATATAGACAAGGCTTAGGAGAGAGAGAGAGAGAGAGAGAGAGAGAGAGAGAGAGAGAGAGAGAGAGAGAATCCTAAGCTGTAGCTTTCTCCACTCCAAGTGTCAAGCTATTCAAGCCTAAAAGGGAAAAAAAAATCTCACATGCCCTAATCACTCACAGTTATTCTACTATTACTTCATTAAAGAGGTTGTTAAAGACTTCAGGGATTGTTATAAAAATCTTTCTTCCCTGACAAACCCGTTACTGGGATTCCCCCATTCCCCTGCCCCTTTAGCTTTTAGTATTTAGGAATAGGGAACCAACTCAATGTTTCAAATGTTTCCCACTTAATTGCCTCAGTAAGACTGCAAACACCTAATATTGTTTCCTTTATGTGGAGGTCCTAGAAGAAAAGGAAGGAGGGTAAAGAAAAAGAAACAAACAGAAAAAGAAAGCAAAACCCTACAACTTACCTCCAGGAAGGAAAAAAGTGTTAGTTTCATTTCACAGGTAGGTCCCTTTCAAATTCTAATCATTGATAGTGCTAGAGAGGGGGATGGGTTTTAGAAAACTATTTTTCTAAGTTTTCACTAATAGCACCCTCTAGTGTCTCCAGTTAAGCTATGCATATGATTTTCAGCTAAGTATGTGAAGGGGAATAAAAGAAAAAAAGAAAAAAAGAAAAATCATTAACTGCTTGGGGGCTGTAAAAGCAAGCTTTCTTTTTCCATAATTAAATTCTATATTTAGTTGTGTTCTTGTCTACTTGTACTGCTTACAGACTTTGACTTGTGTATGTACAAATGATGTAGTAAGAATGTATGTATTCAAAAACAGTTTCTAAACTTTTAAGAGCATTTTTACATAGTTTATTATTCTTTAGTATTACAGCATCATCCCAGTGGTCCTGTGTATCTTGGATAATGACAACTTATTAATTTAGTGTCAAGCAGTTCTGAACATATTAGGTACATTATTTTTTAAAAATTATATACACGTATTTAGGTAGGTAAATCTATCCTCACATTTTTATGAATGAACTGAATCTGTTTAGAAGACAACTCTGCTCATGATTTAAAAGAGCAAAAATATAGCTTTACGTTTTTTTCTGGAGTCACAGTACAATTACAAAAAGCAATTAATTTGAATGATAGTTTTTTTTCTAAGCAATTACTCAGAATATGGACATTCTATAGAGACATTGGTATGCATCTTTCATACACACACACACACACACACACACACACACACACACACACACACATCCAAAGAAATCTTCAAAATTTGTCATGATTTTATTCTCCCAGAATAACTCAAATTGAGAATCACATTTCATGGGCTCAGCAGTCACAAGTGGAATGTGATTATCTCACTGAACAATACTCTCCTTGGAGGTTTATTTGTCCACAGCAACATAGTTAGAAAATAGCAACGCTGAGACTCCTTGTTTAATCTAAACCTACTGTCCTTTACTTACCCACTGAGCTTCACTGTCTGCTAATAATCACAATTGTTATTGCTTAAATATTAAGCATATAAATATGGGTTATACATTTTTATCCTGCCTTATCCACTTTCCAAATAGCCATTGTCATCTATTAGCTACGCTACTTGTTCACAATGTACAGTACAAGTTGTTTAGTACAACACAAAATGGCTGAAATTTTGTACAAAGCAGCTGTCATGCAAAAGACAAAATCTGCTTGTTCTGATTAATCTGCATGGCCAGTGTGTTTTCTTTTGCACAATGATCACATGGGAGGGCAAATCACAGCAGATTATTTGTTAAGCAGCATTTTAATGTAAGAGAAACCTAAGTAAAAGAAATTGATTAACCTCATTAATCTTATATCAAAAATGATTTTGGCAGAACAAGTAGCAAATACAGCAATAGGCAGTGCCAATAGTGATCTTTTGCTAAGAGGCTATGCCTGCCCAATCTTTCTTCACATTAACAGATAATTTTTCTTAGTATTCAATTCTCCTACATCTGAGAAACATCTGTACTCACTGAGGTTTAAAAAAAAAAAACGTATCATTTATAAAACCATATAATGATTTATGGCTAAAGTTAAGAGAGTAATGATATTTCTATACTTACAATATATATATTATCATAAATATACTTTTATATGCATAGTGGAATTGTCGTTCAGGCTTCTAATTGGAACACAGAAAAAAATGCATTAAAGCCGGGCGTGGTGGCGCACGCCTTTAATCCCAGCGCTCGGGAGGCAGAGACTGGCGGATTTCTAAGTTCGAGGCCAGCCTGGTCTACAAAGTGAGTTCCAGGACAGCCGGGGCTATCCAGAGAAACCCTGTCTCAAAAAAAAAAAAAAAAACCAAAAAAACAAAAAAAAAATGCATTAAATACCATAGTTGCTCCATATCATTTTTTTGTAACAACACATTGGCAGAGTGTCCTTGTGACTCTTAAGCTATCACCAAACGACCTGAAACCATATGTTAATGGACAGCAAACAGTATTATAAACAGTACAGGTTTGGGTTTTCCAATTCTAGATTTTATAGCGATAACACCTTAGGCATTTTTATGTATCCTTATTTTCTTACTTGAGAATCTCATAATATATACCTCACGAAGTGGTTTTTGAGGATTAATAGGGCTATTTAATAATGCAGACAGTCCATAAATTCATTTAGTCATGGAGGGTCCTTCTCTCTGCAGGAAATGCAAGGTTCTTATCAGTTCTTTCATAGTTAGAATTAGGTCTGCTTTTGCCAGGTGTCTTGGCTTCTGTTTATTTCATTGCTCAATGGTGCCACCATCAGTCAGAATACAGGCAAGAAAAAATTGGGAAAATTTCTTTTATTATTTTGAGATGTGGATTTCTGTCAGTCTTTTCAACAAACTGCATTTTTTTTCCCTCGCAGGAGTTTCAGGGTTACTTAGTTCAACTTGTAGAGTCTCCTTGGTCTATGAGGAATGCTTCTATGCTACAAAGATGATTTTCTTTTTGGCTATAACCATAAAATGAAATATTGCACTCTACACTACAGAAGAATCCATATTAACTATTAAACATTCATTTGGCTGAATGCTTAATCCATTATGAACAGAATGACAGACTAAACTTAGCGTATGAATCTTTATACAAATTACCTTTGTTTTATGAACATTGGTTCGGGGATTATATGACAGACTTAATAATATTAACAACATAATTCTGTCATGATGGTAGCTTTAATAACAGCTAATGACTATTTATCTCCCCTTACATCAAATTGATATGGAAATCTTAAGAAAGCAATTGATTGATATCTACTACAGGTGTTATGGGGAATAATTGGTGCTTTGAAGGTATCACTGTGACATAGATTTGCCACACTATTCTAGATCAATCAGTTGTTTTATTTTCATTGAGATACTGCCATCCCTTATGATAGTGTCACAGAGCAGTGTAACATCCAAGACTCAGACCAGTAACGTTTGACAGCATCTGATTTCATCTCGTACACATTTCCTTGCTCTGACAAAGAGAACAGAGACCACTGCTAGATATTCTGAATAATGAAGTCAGAAATACAACAGGAATAATATGTATTGCTAAAGTGTCTCCCTGGACCCATATAAGAAAGTACATCCTTGTGTTTTATTTCACGAAGACTGCACTGAACTGCCGTGTTGTGGTTTCTCTCAGCAGTGGCTTCAGGTATAAGAAATAAAACACAACAAAAATATTTGAGGAATTTGAAAAGCAAGATTTGAAGTTAAAGTTAAAAACTACAATTGGAAATTGGAAGAGGGTTACGAAAAGACTTAGTGGAGCAAGGATTCATAAAATTTTGCCCTCAAAGGAACTTTTTGTAAAAATTCTGCTTGGGAAAATCAGCCAGCAATAGCTAGCAGATTATTTTCTTTTTCATAGTCTGTTCCTTTGCAGATGCAACCTCTTATTCTATTTCCCATCACTAAAAAAGATTAAAATCAAATGTACATCAAATTGAGATGGAAATCTTAAGAAAGTATTAACAGAATACATTGATTCTAGTGTCTGAAAGCAGTGTACTTTTTCTTGTTTTATTTCAGAAAAAAAAAAAGCAAAACCAAAAACCAAAACCCAAACCAACTCAGCTTTCCCTTTCAAAACTAACCTGAAGAACCAGAAATGTAAATTTTTCTACACATTAGGTAAAGAAAGTGAATTATTTTCTAAAATGCACATATTTTGTGCAGATTAATTTAGACAATTCACTTGTCTCATTTCCTGGCCTCTAGGTAAATATAAAGATGTTCTCTTTGAAATGAGAACCAGAGTGTTGTTATTTGTTTGTGAGCCTATTCTATAGGTAGGGAATTAACTTCTGCTTCTTGGTATTCATGAGTTATCTGAGCCATGCACCTGACACAGTGACCCTTGTTGCTTTAGTGCTCTCCAGAGACCTGGCACCCAATGCCAGGCGGGCTTCACCAACTGAGATGCCAAGCTTATTGGCAAGCCTTAGGATTGCAGTTCCAGGCTGTGCTCATCCTTGTCTGGTATCCTTTTCGCTTTCAAACCACATTGTTCACACCACCCCACCCCCTCAAAGGGTCACAGACATGACTTGTTTAATGATACCCTTAGTTTTGCTCTGGGATAGCCAAATGTTGTGTTTCATCCGCAGACACTCACTCCACCCTGCACCACACAGGAGAATATGTGTGGACAGGCAGTCAAGGTTTCTGAGACCGCTCACAATTGGATATGATATATTCAGAAACAGGCACTTGGCTCAAATTGCAGGTTCTCCCGGATCTTGTCCCTACTTCCCCTAGTGTGCCCTAAGTACCCTTTGTATAAGAAAATGGTTTTACTTGCTGTTGGTTCTCTAGCTGGAGTCAGCGGAGCTTGAGGAATCCCGAGACTGGCACACATAACAAGACAAATCAAACTTCTGTAAGATGATGTAAACGAGTGAAACTTAAAGAGAGCTAAAGTGCAAGGCAAGGGGGGCCACCCGGGGGAGGAATGCTTGCACTGCTTATTTTGCTCAGTGTGTTCCCCTAAGCATCCAGTCCCATAAAGGAACGTGCAGGCAAAGCGCTTTCTGCCTCCTTCTCTGGGCCACAAGATGTAACTTCCCAAGCTTACCTCAATCTCGCCCCCGCACCGCTCCTGAGGTTCTTCATCCTCTGGGAGAGGCCGCCTCCTGAGCTGGAGTGGGAAGAAGGGTGCAGGGAGTGGGGACAAAAGGGGGGTACCCATCAGCTGGTGCTGCGCCATCCCCTCCCAGCAGGCGGCTAGGGCACTCGTTCACTCCTTTTCCCCCCGCCTTCCACTCGCTCACCCCCCTTCTGTCCCCCTTCCCCCTCCTGTCTAGTCCCTCCCCCTCGCCATTGAAAAGGGCTGGCTTGGCAGTGGCTCCTTGCAGTCGACGAACTGTCAGGGCGGGAGTAGCTGTGAGCCAGAGCAGCCAGCAGCCCGCGCAGCAAAGCGGAAAGCTAGGCTACCAGAGTGCAAGGAGTCTCAGTGGCAGAAGCTACTCAGGCGACACAGGCAGCCCAGCTAGCCCGGGCCGCCCGACCAGCCTCACAAACAGCCTCCAAGACAAACAGCTACTCCGCGGACTGCGAGCTGTGGCGGTAGATCCCGCTACAGCAATCGCAGTCTCTGTGGAGCGGGCGGAAGCCTTTTTTCTCCTTTTTTCGTCCCCCTCTTCATTCTACTCAAAGAGGAGTCTAAACAGTAGGTAAGTATAGGGTTCGGTTCGGGAGCTAAAGCCGCTGAGGCTGGGGACTCATGGCATGTCCTGCGCTTAGGACGCGGTGATTGCCTGAGCCTGGGATCTGGGCAGTTGACCATAGCATGCTTTTAGAGACCTTACTGGTGCCCTCCCTTCCGGGTTCTGTTCCCTAGAGGTAAGAAAAAGAGCAATCCTGGGAGATGAGCTCCCAAAGAAAATCTTTTGGCACTGCCTCCACTGGTTTGGTTACTTTGCTAAAACTCTCACTTTTGTCAGAAAAGTGTCCGCGCATGAATTTCTCCGACATGGGTTGTGCAAAAAGGTCTTTCACTTTAATTGATTCTTCCAGCTTCAGGGAAGCTGAATGAAACTCTGATCTGGGAAAGTGCGGGGATGCAGAGTTGACGCCCCAGACCATTAGGGGAGATTCCTGGAGCAAGTCCAGCTGAGGGGCAGTGCCTCAGCAGTGAATCCGCGGTGGACCCTGGAAGCTGGCCCAGCTGCGCTCCTCTCTGGGGTCTCCGATTTGAGTCCAGGTTTGATAGCGCAACCCCGTTGGGGAGCGACCCTTGCTGCAGGGCTTCGGAAAACTGTGCGCACAGCAGGGCGCCCAGCGTCTGCGGGATTAGTCCTCCTGGTATGATTCCATTTCTTCCTGCCCTGGGACCTAGTGGATGTAGAGATGGTAGGTGTGAGAAATTCCCTTTTTTATAAATGCAACTTCATATAAACCAGCAGCTGAAAATCAATGTTCTTTTCTTATTGAGGGGGGGGGGGGAGACTTACAAAGTCAAGCCCAACATAAAAGGGTTCCTTTATTCTCTAGAGAAATGACTCGGAATTCCTTAGCCAAAAGAACGCCCACCTATGTCATAAATACATGGCATTTTCCAAGAGAGACCAAAAAGCAGTTCCCTCCACAAAGGAAGGATCTTCCTAGAGCTTGTACAGAACGACCCCCTTTCCCAAAAATGTCTCTTCATTGGAAAAGGTGACTTTAAAAAAGGACCACATTGCTTTAGAGACTTTGGAAGAGCGCAGCAACAGTATACCTCCGGTTGGAGACACTTCTCTGTGAGCGCAGAGTCACAAAGCTACTAATCCCTGGGGTGTCAATGTCCCAGAGTGCACAGCAAGGATCCATTTCCGTGTCTCCCCGAAGGAAAGACTTTTTAGGGCTTGAGTGAAGATGGCCCCTTTGCTGCCTGTGATTTATTCCAGGCTCCACTATGTTAGCCGCCTTTGCGGCTTGGGGTGCGGGGCACTGGGATGAGCGCGTGGAGTATGTGAGCGCGCGCCTCCAGGCGGGCACTCGCCTCTGCGAGCGGGGTGTCCTTCCAAAATGTCTCAGGGGGGCTGGGAGTCCAAACTTGCGCCATTGCGGCACCCACTAACAACGTAAATCAGGGAGAACAGGAGGATCTAGGACAAAAGAAAAAATAATAATAAAGAAAATTAAAGGGTAACAGAAGCAAACAATGAAGGGGGAAAACAAACAAACAAACAAAAAAAAACCATAACGCTGTTCTTTCCCTTACTGTGAGGAAACTTTCCAAAGGCAGATTTACACCAGCTTGGGGGCTGTTTCTGTACAATGGACCCCGTGTAAAAAAAGTGTTTGAGAATCTAGGCCATGAGCAACGGGGCTAAAAAATAGGATAGTGATGGGGACAGAGGACCCTTGAGTGTAGTACTAGCTCTGCAACCAGCAAACAACCTGAGGAGCAGGCGGATAATTCTGAACACTTAGCACAGCACGACGCCAAAAAGGTGAAGATGCTAGGTGACTTAAAGCAACTGTCTTGTCAAAAAAAAAAAAAAAAAAAAAAAAAAAAAAAAAAAAAAAAAAAAAAAAAAAAAAAAAAAAAAAAAAAAAAAAAAAAAAAAAAAAAAAAAAAAAAAAAAAAAACAAAACTAATAATAAAGGAAAGAAAGAGAGAAAAACGAAAAGAAAGAAAGAAAAAAAGAAAAAGGGAGTAAAACAAGTGTGACTCAAGACTGAATAAAGAAGTTGGGGAGATGCGCTGGTTGGCGCCTCTGCAACTTTGGAAGATGTGCACTTTTAATCACGTTTGAAACAAATTCTCAAATTCCCAAGGCCAAGGCTCTAGCCTCCGGGCTATCTTTGCCTGTGTTTTTGTGCTGGGGGGGGGGGGGAGGCTTTTGAAAGCCTGGGAAAGTAACTGATAGTGTGTGTCCGTGTTTCACCTTTCTTGTCTTTGGTTCATCCGAGGCAGAACTGACAGTGTGCGGGCGGTTTTGAGAAAGAACCAGGAGATGAAGGAGCCAAGCTCTACATCTACCTTTCTCCTGCTGCTAAATTAAGAACTGCCGCGCCCAGCTCAAGTCCGGGCGCCGCCGCCAGGGCGCTGAGTTTGCCAAGAGGCTCATAGAGCCCCAGAGAGCGAGCACAGGAAACGCAGTTCGTGCTGGGGTCCTTCTCATTTGGGCCGACCCTCCTTCTCTGGCAATGATGTCAGCTGCAGTGAGGGTCCGCCAACTGGCAGGAGAACGAGCGACTAGTGCGGGTCGGGAGCGGAAGCAGGCCAACCTGAGGGGCGCGCTCCCGTTGCGTAGTCGCCCTACGTTCCTAGGCTCCCTTCCTGCGCAGCTTACCCCCATCCCCCTCACCTCCCAGAGGCACCCTGATCCTCCAAGGTACATGAAGGTGCCGCCTGCCCGCTGAGCTTTTGGAACTCGGCCTTCAGAACCGTGTGTGTGTGTGTGTGTGTGTGTGTGTGTGTGTGTGTGTGTGTGTGCGCGCGCGCGCGCGCGCGTGTGTTGCCCTCCCTCCGTTCAGCCTGGCTCTGTTCTTCCCAGTTTCCAGCTCTTACCTTTTTAATTCACACTGAATTAAATCGTCCAGTGTTAATGTACCGGGGTTGAAATCTCTGCGTGTCTTGCCCCACCCACCCCCTCCACGCTGGGTGATTAGTAACGATGTAAGAATCACAAATCTTTACTCCCCATTACCCATCCCCCACCGGCCAGTCTTTGCAAGAAAGCAAGTTCTTGGGGGTGATGCTGGGGGTCCTTTTCTTCAAGAGATGGGGTGGAAAGGGAAAGGGACAAAGGTGAATGCTCTGGATGAGGAGTCCCTTGTATGAAAAATGCAAGACTGGAATTAAGAAGTCGAACCCTGAGCGGTTTCTGGCTCTGTGGCAGCAGGCAAGGAGTCGCGGTGCTTTTTATTCCAAGGCTATGGAGTCACTTCTGTAGACCAATGCGCCAAATTGGAAAGTTTCCTGAATAGCTTGATTTTTTTTTTTTTCTTTCTCCTTTTTACTAGAGGGAAGCCATGTAGCTTCCCTTTATAACGTGGTCCAGTCCTTTTTGAGGAATAGCACCCCGCTTTCCTGAAAGCAAAACCAATCCCTTTTCCCACTGAGTGTGAACAATTTATTCTTTAGCTCCAAGAGAAGGATCCCAGTGAGCACTTGGAGAAGGTTATGCAGGGCAAGAGGAAAGAGACACAAGCTGGGAGTGTGGACACCAACTGAATCCCTCAGCTGTCACATTCTTGAGGAAATTAGATTCAAGGGGATCACAACAAATTTCTTAGCTGCTGCATTTCCTTTGGAGGCAGAGGGGAATAGCACAGTAGCTTCCGTTTTGTAAATGTGGGTTTTCTTCCCTTCCTTTTGACACAAAGCATTCTTTACAAGATATATCACTCCCACAAACTTAAGAGCTGCTGTGAGTGCATTTGAAATGCAGGAAGAAGGGAACTCAGATGAAGCCTAAAACCACATTCCTTTTCCAGGGCTAAATCATTTGCTAAGAATCCACCCTCCCTTTATCACCCAAGCACTGTTCTGATAGATGTCCTCTATGTTGGGTTTCTGCAGCTGGAAGGCCTAGCTGAGAGGACAGCCGGTTCCATATTATCCTTTCTCTTGGTTTTCAAAAGTTCATGCAACATAGAAATTCCTGATAATAAGCTTCCTGATTTTTGTTGACAGGAAGAAATCTGGTAAGGGACTTTAAAAGCAGAAAATTATCTGGTTATTTTTTGTTGTTGTTGTTGTTGTTTGATTGTTTTGTTGTTGTTGTTGTTGTTTCCTGTCTATGGGATCAGTTCACAATAGCTTTTGGATAGGATTTATAAGATTCTTCCGGGGGCACAGGAAGATATACAAACAAGGTGACTGTATACAAACCACTGGCTTTGAGCTACACTCAGGCAATATGTATGGCTGCCACGTTTTCTATTAGTGGAAAAGGAAACTATGCAAGGGATGAAGGCCTGAAAGCTAATTTCCTCCAATAATCTTGGTTTACATATTTGAAAGGAGGTGTCATCCATTTGTCCACCGAAGAATCCATAAACATGAATTAGTCTACTATTGTACCAAAGTGCCAGGCTCTAAAATTTTAATCCAAAGAGATTATAAAATATTTGACATAGGCCTATGTAAACTAGAAGTCTCTCATAAAATTAGGATACGATTTGATGAATGGTATAATTGTTCATAATAGAGGAATTATTATTATTATTATTGCGAAGAGGTTAGAAGGCTTGTAAGGAAAGGAAAAGATGTATTTTTGACCATAAAAAATAGCCATACCTAGTCACTGGGAGCCAACAAGCAGACATGGATGGTTATAAAGAACAAGGTAGCAAAGAAAGGATGATGGCAGGAATTTGTGGCTTACTGTGGAGTAAGAAAAGATGTCATTTGTAGATTCTGACCAACTCTGAGGATTTATCAGAAAAATATGCTTATAATAAAATAAATAAATATAATGCAGTGAGTGGTTTATGGAATGCGCTCTTTACAAAAAAAAAATAAAAGAAAAATAAAAGAAAACTATTCGAAATAAGTTGATGAATTGCAATAGAGAATGGAACTAATAGAGAATTAATTGTAACAGCCAGAGCACAAAACATAAGAAGAGAGCTTAAAAGCAATCAGTAAAACTTAGAAAAATATATGACTGTGGGGAAAATAGTTTCTCTTTTATTACCTGCAACATATATCATTTTACTAAACACACTTTCCTGTCCTAATCTTGTATATTCCTCATCTTCCACCCAAAGATGATGAAATGTCTCTAACACCTTTTATTCTAGACATCAGCATGTTTTCATCCATTTACAAAAACATGTTTGCCCACTATACTTCATTTTTCACATATATTCTTCAAACTTCTCATTGCCCTACATCATCGTTTCTTTCATTCCTTACTCCAGCTCCCTCCCTAATGCCAGGTTTATACTTGTTAAGTATTGTCTCCTTCCCTTAGACACTAGCAAGAAACAAGCAGTAGTACCCTGTTTTACTTTTCACTTTTTCCTCACTGCTTTATTTCTGGATTAATTAACACACACACACACACACACACACACACACACACACACACACACGTATAAACAATACATAGTGCCCATTGGGTACCTTAGCCTCTCAAATAACTCCAAAGGAGCTTTCTGTAAGTAAGTAAGTAAGTAAGTAAGTAAGTAAGTAAGTAAGTAAGTAAGTAAATAAATAAATAAATAAATAAAACAATCTTTGTTTCAAAATTGTTTACAAATTTGTAAATGTACTGCACCAAGAAGGCTTAATATTGTTTCTGTGTCTTTTGATGCTTTAATTTCAAACAAGATTTTTAGTAGAACTCTTCTGATTTATTATATTTTCACTATCTCTGCACATGCCTCTTTTCTGTTGCTTGCATTGAGGGAATTTAAAAATTGTACATTGGGGAGTATTCCAACTTTATGTAATTGTTCACTACACATTCTTTACCCATTGGCTTTGCATTCTATCCTTTCTGGCATGTCTTCTTCTCATGAGCCACTCTTTTTTTATTGGTTTTAATAACAATCTTTTTATTTCCTGCTCCATGCTCAGGATCCCAGACAAGATTTCATAAAGCTTTTGGCAATTTGTGTTATTTTAGCAAAATATTTATAGACCATACCCAGAGATAAAAGAAGCTAAGAAGCAAGAAGCCATATATACATATATATTTTTTCTTGATATGTGTAAAGAAAAGGAAGTGTTTTTATGTTACTATACATTTTATAAATTTGGCTCAACATTGTTGGGAATTAAGAGGGAAGAAAAAATATCCCATATAGTCTATATTTTATTTTCATCAAAGACATTTAAATTTTATCTTGGGGAAAACAAAATATATATAATAACTCCATATGTTTATACTCATTAACTTTACATTATAACATTCTGAATTACTTGTCATTGTCTGAGCAGAGTTTTGTTATCTGAAGACTTTATTGATCATTCAATGTCCAGAATGAAGAAAAGTAGGTAAGATTCCTTGGCATTATAGATTTGCATATGATATTTAAACTGATCATGCTTGAAAATGGTGTGATTATGTGGCTAAAGTTAATCATAAAAAGCATATTTTAAAATATGGTTTGAAAAAACAAAAATCTCTTCATTTATGTGACATGTCTCTTCAAGATTTATATGCTGCGCATCATCAATGGTAAAACACAGACTTATCAATAGAGGAGTTTAGTTTAGTTTAGTTTAGTTTAGTTTAGTTTAGTTTGAAATTGTCTTAGAGATTTAGTTTCATAGTATAAAGATTGCATTTTTATTAACAGCCAAATAAAAGTGAAAAGATGGGCCTTTTCAATTATGGTTTAGAATTAAAAGATTAATTTACAAAATCATAAATGTTTCTTTTATAGTTTACACTCTGAAAATAATCAATTATTAAAAATGTTTTATTTCTAATACTGTAACTATTAATGAGTAGATTTTTAAAACGAAAAAATGAAAATGATTATAGTTTCACTTCCAGCAAAATATGAAAGAATGGTTTATCCACATAATCCATTCACTGAGAATGTTGATGATTGCATAATAAAAAGTAAAAGGAAGAAAAAGATATCCTAGAATCAGACTTTTCCTTATTTAATTTAAATTGTTTGGATAATTTAACATTTCTTGTAGCATGACAATACACTGTAATTAGAATACAAACTTATATTTTAAATTGGTTTACAGTTCATTTGCTTATATCATATAAAATGAATGTCAAGTATTACTTTCTTCCACAAATTGATTCCTTCTTTTTAACATCTTCAATATGTACAGTATTCTGTATATTTATATTCTTTTAAAGGTCATTGCAATTCTAGTACCACATAAACAGTATAGAAAGTGAAAGGCATGCTTATTCTCGTTTTTCCTGTCTGAAGGTCAGGCAGGTGAAATTAAAGCTATCTAGTCAGTAAGAGATAAAAAGTATTGCTAGTCTTCAGTCTTTAAGCCAGGACTTTTGCTTGGATCCTGCCTTGCCTGCCCTGTTTCCCTGAGTTTATTTTATTCAAGTTCTGAATGAAAAAAACAACAACAACAAAAAAGAAAAACAAAAAGAAACTTAGATTAAAAAATTAAAAATTCAAATATGAGTACCTTTGTGTGTATTAAAACAAATTTGTTACTTGGCTGCTTGCATCATATTTTCATTCCATTTAGTGTCTTTGTGTATTGATCGTGTGGAAAGTATCTCATAAAATAGTAGGTCTATTGACATGCTAATAGTATACATTCCAGACACTTAAAACATCCCCTTCATTTTATTTATAGAAAGAATTCAAAATATGATCCATCATAATAACACTCCAGTAAGTCTGAGTCCATTTAATGTAGTATATGTTTAGTGCTACATCTTAATTCACAATGTTTGTAAGATATCTGTATGTTTCTATGTGATTTATTTTAAGTTGAAGTTGTCAATGACTTTTAAGTAGTGTTTTCCTTTAGACAAGCACATAAGTGTTAATCATGTGTAGGTTTGTATCATAGCAAATAAAAGACATTAAGCTTCTAATATGCAAATACATTGTTTTATCATCAGGGTTACAAACATTTTTTTCTCTGGATTTTGACATGGTGAGTGAGAGCAGGGATTTATTTAAATTATGTGAACATCAAGTATTTTATAATTTATTATTGTATACAGGGTAACCTTGAGCAAATAATTTCAGCTCCCTGTACTAGTTTCCTCAAATGGAAAATGAAGGAGCTGTAAATTACTTCAAGGCCCATTGCAATAAAAAAAAAAAAAAAAAAAAAAAAAAAAAAAAAAAAAAAAAAAAAAAAAAAAAAAAAAAAAAAAAAAAAAAAAAAAAAAAAAAAAAAAAAAAAAAAAAAAAAAAAAAGAGTCTTGTGATGGTTCACAAAAGGCAGCATATACAATATTTGTTCTTGTCTTTTGGCTTTTTAAACATTACTGCCTTCAGTGTTTTGAGTCTTTAACCCTTGATAACAAAAATTCTGTCTTATTCAAGCATTGTAATGCATTGCATGTGAGAGAGTTAAACTGGATTGTGACAGATGACCCTTAGATTTAAGAAATTAATGACTTTAAGAAGGTTACATATTGACAGGTCAGGAGCAATTAACACCTGCAAAAATGTAATGAGTACTTAAGTTAAAATGAATTAAACACATATTTATTGAATGTCACTCTTTATATTATAGAACACTAAGACTAGGACAGGTCTCAAAGTCTCTGGAAATGTCAAAGGCCAAAACTATTGAATTAAAAACCTTCAGCTCACAATTGTGGAGTGAACTCTCTAGGAGTTCATATAAGATATTGCATGATAGATTCCTATTTTCCAGTGTACTTTTTATTTTTAAAAACACTGTTGTGTACAACTTTTTAATTATATTTTCTCAAATACAAGTATAAGTTTGCTATATTATCAGAAGTTAAATATGTAGCTTTATTTAACTAGGCAATTTCTTTTTTTTCTTTTTCTTTTTTTCCCCAGAGCTGAGGACTGAACCCAGGGCCTAGAGCTTGCTAGGCAAATGCTCTACCACTGAGCTAAATCCCCAACCCCTAGGCAATTTCTTATTCTGACTCAGATCTGTGTTCAAAACTTTCTTTTTAATTGAGGCTGATAATTGATCTTGCATAGTATATATTATGTTATAAAATATTCTAAATAATGTCCTTGATATTGAGAACAAGTGAATAAAATATTAACACATTAAAATATACAAATATTCTTTAAAAGTGACTAGAAATGTTCATTTACTACAGATAGCTAAAATACACAAGTTCCTATAATAATGTGTTCATTTTTGTCAGTGCATATTTGCCATAAACACTTAAATGTACATTTCTATGAAGGTCCAAATATAACTTTGGAAAGATTTTGAGTGTTACTTTTCTAAACGTTACCCTTTCAGTGTGTCAAAGTGTATGATGAGTGTTAGAGAGTATCACTAGAAAAATGAGGCAGGCAAAATATTTCAAAGCTAAGTTCTTCTTTTCTTCCATGAATAACCTTGTACAGCTATATTTTCTTTGGAAGAGGTGGAGGAAGTGGAGAGGAAATAGGAAATCAAATGGATATGAAAGAACAACCGGAGTTTTAGGTGATGGGCCTAGACTTTAGTTTAATGAGAAATATGCAATCTTTTAAAAGCTGACTGTGTAGATTCTCTCTTTCTCATTTCAAATATTATATGTTTAGAATACCTTGTTTGATATGATTGTAGTTTACTAGGTTAAAGCATCTTCCAAGACAGAAGACTGTATTACATTTAAAGAGAAGCCAAGTAAGTAGCACTACATACACACACACACACACACACACATGAAAATGCACTATATAAACAATCAGTATAAAAATATTCAGTCAGGCGGCATCCCCATTGTTTATCTCTTCAGATCAGAAAATAATATGCTCAGTTTAATTCCAGTTTCCCCTGACCTCTTGGCTTTCAATTAGGCCTAGTTCATAGAGCTCTCCTAGCTTGAAAATTTTCATAGCCCATGAACTTAGTGTTAACAGTCACTAGATACAATAGTTATACTATGCACTGTCCATTTAATAAAGAGAAGGAATGTTAAGCAGAACAATTTATGGGACAGATTACAAATCAATTGAACATTACACATTTTGGAAATCCCTCACAATTATGTTCAAGCGTTAAAAAATAATGGAACATGAGGCTAATGCTCTACAAAATGTATAGCTGGGTAGATGTAACAGCATCCAAGCACTTTAAAATAGAGCAAGTAGACAATCTGTAATCAATCAAGATCACTGCTAATGACTTGTTATTTTAAACTCTGGTTTCTAGGAAGGTGTATTTTATTTCTGTACTTCTCAAATTTTAATGTTCAGACCTATTATCTAGAAATCTTGTTAAAATGCAAATTTTCATTCAGTAGCTACTGGATGAGACCTGTAATTTTGCATTTCTAAAAAACACTGTGGGCATGTTAATGCTGCTGAACCTCAGCCCACACAGAGTAAAAGGGAGCTAATTCATGATCATGTAAATATGACAAAGGTGAAATTAACCAAAAGTAACCTAATTTCAAAAATCAATAAATTTGAGTTATTATGGAGTGTATTACACCTTCAAAAATTAACAAAATATATGATTATTTTCATTTTGATATTAAAATTTATCTTAATCTTTGGCCCAAGTAATTTAGCTGAAGCTGCCATGAGAATGACAACCAGTCTCAAGTTCATCATTTGCTTAACTTTTCACCAGCTTCACATGCATGCATTTATATTGCTTAGAAACTGAAAGCAATTGAACAAACATAATCAACAGTTTGACAGTATTTTAAACATTTTCTAAGCAATGTAAAAGCTGTAATTATTTTCAGCAGGGTATAGTTTCTTGAGAGTATGCATTTATAAACTATCTTACTGATTTTTTTTATATTGTGTGTGTTTTTGTGTGTGTGTATGTGTGTGTGTGTGTGTGTCTGTCTGTGTTCATACACATTGTGACATATGTAAAACTCAGAAAACAGCTTTCAGAAATCCATTCTCTCCTGCTATTTTGGTCTGAGGTATGAACTCTGGTCATCAGACTTCACAGTAAGTACCTTTATAATCTGAACCATTTTTCTAGCAGTATAAAATATTTTAAACGAACATGTCATTCAGTGATTTGCATTCGAAGCCACCAACTGAATGTTCACATCTCTAAATTAAATATTTAATTTTTACTTATTATTTTTCAGCAGTGTCTGACACTTAGCAGGCCAGGAACACCAAAAATGACAGTGAAAGATATATATGAAAGATATATATGAAAGATATATATGAAAGATATATATATATAAATGATATATAATATATATATATATATATATATTTAACTAGACATTTGATAGTTTCATCACAACTAGACTTTATTCTCAGAATGGAGTATAATAGCTCTTTAATATGAGCACAACCTTAATTCCTAATCAGATGAAACAAGAAAAGTCTGGGCTCTATTTCTTTCCATACAGCTTATCTTGCAACAGCACTCAAGCACTCATTTCACTTATTAAGTAAGATATAAAATTTTAAATTGTGTTTGGAGGAGGCATAATATGGTCTGATGGTGTTTATTGAAAAAACAATATCACTTCAAAGATAATGTTGCTGTCTTAATTATGGCATCACAAGTCACCATCTTGTCAGTGAGACCATTTGTCTTTTAGGAGCTCAGATACTTAAATAGCAACAGCAGAGCTTGTTTGGTAGCAACTTGAGGATCCCTGTGAACTACAGGGCCAATTGGATTAAAACGTTTTTTGCAAGTGCTAAATGATCTTGGGTGTCTGCCAAAATTGGCTTGGATTTCATTACTCTTAGCATTACTTAATAATGCTAAGCACAAACTGTTTCTATGTGTCTGCCAGAGAGCTTATAACAGCATAAATAGCATATTTCTTTTTAAAAATAATGTTCAAATTATAAATTTGAGACTGCAAGAGATTAATAAAAATATGTGACACTACAGAACAATTGAAATGATACTGCAGAAAAAGTCATGAATTATTTCTGAAATACATTAACATTTTGAACTTTTATTGGCCATAGGTAAATTAATCCATGGGACCCAAAGCCATGGAGAAAAGAGTGCTACTCTACTTGAAATAGCATCTCTTCATTGTAAGAAACAATTTTTCTGACAACTGGCTTTAACTGTATGAATGATTTTATTTCAATTAAAATGTGTGTGTGTGTGTGTGTGTGTGTGTGTGTGTGTGTGTGTGTGTGTGTGTTCTACAGCTGTGTTTTGGCAATGCTTACAACTCTGAATCTTAAGAACTTTCACATTTTTCGTTTTATTTGAAACATATTCAAGAATTTCCATTGTGTAGATTTTTAAGGACAATAGTTAACTATGTAGGGTGAATAATTTCACCCACTGGGAAATCACAGTGGTGTTTTCCCTCAGAGAAACTAGATTATTAGAAGGTATTACAAAAATAACTTTTGTTGATGAAGAAGCAAGCCTTGTTTAGTTTCTTTAACGAATCTCATGAGATAATTAGTAGCTTTAAAAGTATAAGCAATGACACGTAGTCTAAGTGCTATTAAATAAAACAAAAAGGCAAACCTATCCCTATTGTAATGTTTCTTTAAAAATACAGTTCTTCCAGGTAGCATTGTTATTAATATTTATTTGTGAACATGCTCTTTGCACTTCAATGACAAAAAAATTAGTAGAAAATATTAATCTCCAGCTCCACTTTTTTCCTGTTTTCTTTTTGCCAAATAAAGTAACAGGTTTCCTATGTTGTCAGTGTCCTTAGGTCACTACATTGCTTTAAGAAAGTACTCCAATTTATGCAGATGATTATTATATCGTACAACTTGTATTATAAGTTACTGATAGTTTGTTCATAAAATGTTTAGTAATAACATTTTTCAAAAATAAAGAAAAGAATAAAGATGTGATTTTCTATATATTAGACCATAGAACATATATATGTATGATCTAATATATGTATTTAGACATTTCTTGCAAAATAAAATCTTATAAATTGTGTTAAGATCCTCAGATTTGACTGAATTACCAGTTCTCTGAAGTAATTCATAACTAATAATAACTAACTGGTGGATTTTTATTTATTCCACTCTCATTAGTAGGTGGCTCTAAAAAGAGAAAATAGAAACTATTTCAGTCAAGTGAATATTCCTATGCATTATGCAATACCTTTGAACCTTCAATTTATTTTATGTACTTATTTATTGTTTTTAATAAGGTCACCCATGGGAGATTTTTTTCAGCATATATGACTTGTGCTCTTTGAAAATAACTTCATTAAAAACCCATAAATACTGTTCAAATGTAAGGAACCATGACACTCGATTGAGGTCTATGAATTTAGAGATGGATTCATCACATTTGAAGTGATATAACTAAGTTGAAAAAAATGTCTTAAAGATAGTGTGACATTTCACATTTATTGTACTTCTTGAAATGTTCCCAAGTACAATTGTTAATTTTAGACTCAGATTTCAATACTGAGGCTTGTTAGGTGACATGTGATCTGTGTTTTTGAACAAGTACCTAAAAAATATTTACCACCACTCTGAACAAAATCTAAACTGTAAAAGACAGTATAATGAATTTATAGTAGTTTTAATATTGAATGGTAGATATAGTTTCCAAATGTTGTTTTAGTCAGCAATTTTTTTGAAATTTCTCCTTGCTGCTTGAAGTATATAGTTTGTCAAAGCAAAAGACAGATTCATATTCATCCCAGTTGATTTTTTTAGCTTTGTTTTTCTTTTCTTTTCTTTTCTTTTCTTTTCTTTTCTTTTCTTTTCTTTTTTCTATTTTCTTTTCATATAAGAACTTCCCATCTATTACAGAACAGTTTGAAGCTTACTGCATAGATGTTAGTCTTAAACTTGTGATAAACCTTCGAGTGTCTTAAGTGTCTGACTTACAGACTTGTACTGTACCATTCACATCACTCATCTCAACTTTAATTATCTGTCTCTGTACATAAGAACCCCAACTATTTTATGTTAAATTTTGATGTACAGTTAAAAAATAATATTCTTTTAATCTATGGAACTTATATTTTGCTTATTTACAGAAAATTAAATATTTTCCTTATTCTAAAGGTGTTTGTTCTCTTGCTAAAAATGTCTAAAACATTAGGCTTTTAATAGATAAAATGAAGAAAGTTGCAAACTATTGCTCAGCAGACACACCTTCAAAGGTCATGCTTTTTTAAAAATACAAATTCACAACTTTTAGTTAAATGTAAAATCAAGCACTCGCAAATATATATTTCCTTTTTGACTTTTCCTCTCTTTTGAGCTTCAGACAAATTTTAATCTCAGAAATATTTGACTTTGAATCACAAATTTTTCATTCATATGATCTGTGACTACTGACAGATATTTCATCCTACTTGTTTTTGTTTGATTGACACCTTATTTAACAGCTGCAGATATGTAGCTCAGTTTTAAATTGTTGGTTTAAAATGATCTCAGATCTGGCTTGTGTCCTGAGTTGTGGAGTAAGGTGTTGGGGCAGGAGAAAATGAGAAGCAAATTTATAAATTTGTCTAAAATGTAAAAGGATTTCATAGTCAACATAAAGAATATTAACAAGAATATTCATTGATTTCTGGAAACTTCTCCTCTCCCCTTCCTCAAATTCCCTTTCCTTTACCTGAGTCATATATGTGTGTGTATGTGTATGTTTGTATGTATATGTATGTATGTATAGATTTTAAAGAAACTTAAGAAATAATTTGAATGTCATTAATTTGCTAGTTACATAATTTTTTTTTATTTTTGTACTGAAGTAATAGAGTGCTTACTAAGCACAGAAAATTTTGATAGTTTTATTTTGATATTAAATTGACATAACTGTTTTTCAAATTTATTAAAGACAAAATATATATTATGTCGTGAAAAAGGTCAGTGTAGGTAATCTTTTCAGAAGCTACTGAAGATAATCAGGTAATGTTAAAAATGTTATGTGACTGAAAGAAAGTTGTAATTATCAGTATCATTTTCTTAGACACTTGGTATGACAGTTTTCCAAAAAATTTCACAAAAACTAAAAATTAATTGTTATTTGATTCTATTTTCAGTTAACTAACAATTTTCCCTTTATTAAACTATTTAAACTTCCAAAATTTAATATTACATGTTTACATATTTTATCTGGTTCAAATTAGTCAAAAGCTTCCTTTTTAATTTAGATTTTACATCCATATATATATATATATATATATACCTCAAGTGAGTAGGTTTATCTTTATGTTATAAATATGTAAGATGAGACTTAATAAAGTATAAAGACAGACAATGGCAATGCAATGAATCCATGGCATGAATCCATTTAACTTTCTAACCTCAGTTGTAGCCAGAATAATAATATAAGAATTTTTGTCAACATAAAATATATAATTTAATTGTACTTTTTATGATTCATAAGAACATTGAATTTTTATTTATTTTTCTCTATAGACACACATTTTTTCTAATCAATTGTCAGATGCAATATTATATTCAAGCTGTAGAATACCATGCCTTGAGGAAAAACAATCACAATGCCACATTTATACTGAATATTCCCTTTTCTTCTGATACCTTAATTGTAGGAGAAGGTTTTTACCTGTAAAATTCCCTATCATTTAAATTTTTAGTTACATTGTGAAATGTGAACATAAATATTTTAATGATTTGATTAAAACCTAGATTTCTTCACTCTTTTTTCTATTATTTGTAACAAACTCCAACAAAACATTATCTTAATACTTAATTATATAAATCTGTTTAAGAAATTTAATTATCTTAATCAGTTTAAGATAATGAAAATCATAACTACCTTATGATCTTTTCTTAAAATATTAAAGCATTTTATTTCATTTTTAATAGGAGCTGGGCCTGCTTGATCTATGAATACTCACCCATGTTTATTTCTAATGGTTTCACTTGGGAGATTTTAGCTTAAAGTAATAGCTTTCAACTCAAATTCATATATCCCAATACATTACAACACTACACTAAAAACAGGAGGGACTAAATGTTTCATAACACTACATACCTAAGTAAGTAATATTTTGTGATTCATAGTAGAAGAATTAAGCCTATTTACAATTCATGTGCCAAGTACCAAATCTAGTTGAATCATTTATTAATTTTAAAGCTTTCTTAAAATAACTAATTTTATTTCATGTGCATTGCTGAACTGGCATTACAGACAGTTCTGACCTGCCATGTAGGTGCTGGGGATTGTTCTGAGTCCCTCAGAAACAATAGCCAGTGCTCTTAACCACTAAGTCATCTCTTTAGCCCTGAAACAATTATTTTAACTAATTTTCTTCCAAATTAACTGGTAGTTTTATTTATATATAAGGTAGCTTGATTGTCCAAGTACCAGTTTATATTTGTACTTCAGGCAACTCATACTTTTTAATTATATCTTTAGGACACATTATATAAGTAGAAAAATAGTGAGACATACATACTGATCAATTGTTAGTTAAAAGTTAAATATCTTTGGTTGGCTTCATTTAAATTCTTTACATTTTTTTTCATTTATTGAAAATCAATTATTTTTTCATACATGGATAAAAATTTCATTCCTATTCCTCCAAATTTCTTCTCCTCTCCCTCTCACCCAGATCTACTTCCTCTTTGTCTCTTACTAGAAAAGAACAGGCTTCAAAGAGATAGGTTTGTTTCATCATAAATAATTAACATTGTGGTGCAATAATTATTTAAAATGAATACTGAACACAGTTGCCTCGGATTGATAAGTACAAACAAGAGAAATCAGCACTGTGAAACTTTGCTCAAGTAGAATCTCATTCTGGAGGCAAGCATTGTCATTTATTTTATATATCAATACTTTAAAATCTTGAAAGCAAAAATCTTCAGATCACTTTTTAAATTTTGTGATGCATAATGACCTTAAAATTAAGTCTAGGAAAGTATCTATTTTTTTGTTGTTGTTGTTTTGCTCATAAATATTCAATGTTATTTTGCCACTCATATTTCCCTAATATACTATTTATTAACTTATATTAATACAAAGCGTATGCATTAAGAGCATTTAAAACATTATTCCAAATTTGTTATAATTGTGTCATAAGAGATCTCTAATGGATAGATTATCAAAACTTCCTCTTGTGGCTGGGAAAATTGCTCAGAGGTTAAGAGCATTTGCTGCTCTTACAGAGGACAACTATTTGATAATCAGCATTAACACTGGATGACCCACAGCAACCTGTGACTTTAGCTCAGATAATCCAATGTCTTTTTATACCACCCACACCACATATTCAGAACAAATACAAACACACACATACCACACACACACACACACACACACAGAGAGAGAGAGAGAGAGAGAGAGAGAGAGAGAGAGAGAGAGAGTCTAGAAAAAATAAGTTTAGAGATTTTGATTCGATTTTTTAATTTCTTATGCAATTTTTTTAATTATTTGAAATAATTCTCAAAATAATGGGCATATAAAATTACATATTTAGCACAATATTTCAACACATTTCAGAGATATTAGAAAAAACATCATTTGCTAAGTGATATAAACATTTTCAGATGTTTAAAATTATTTGTATTACTAGGTTAATAATAATAACTCATAAATATATGTTACATTGTTAAATAAACAATCATTTCTTTTGAACTTTGTGAGCTTTCAGAGTGTGAAAGATACTTGCTAAATGAGATGACTGTTCTGAGTAGGAAGCATGTATGTGGTGAATGTCATTTGACATTGTTTTCTAGATTTACTGGGGAAATGATATTTTCGGACTTTTATATGGTTTACTATTAATTTCTTAGCAACTACATATAGTTTTCTAGGTGAGGTTGGAAATTACATTAGTCAACACTGTGTTCTCTAAGAAATTGTAGATGTCAGCACAAATCATATTAAGAATTCAAAAGTACAAGCTTTCAAAATTTTATGTTTGCATTTATGTTAAACATTGATAATTTTCATTAATTAGACTTTACATTAGTTATTATATAGAAATTCATTAAAATCTAATGAAATGTTATGTAACAAAGTTTGTTTCTAAGTATTTTTGTAAGTACCATAATTGAGATATAATATTCACATATTAGACATTAGTATATATAGAAAAAGCATGTATGAATAAATCTGTTCATATTTTTACTGAGGCAAATGGTATAACTAACATGTAAAAATTTAGGAATAGCAAGCTAGTTTTAGTTCTCATCTACAAAATCAATTACAAATATTTTTTTTCTTCACTTGTATCTCTTTAATGCCTTAGTAATAAACCTCAGACATTATAGATTAGAAGGGTTAATGTGCTATAGTGGAAAATATTGGTAATTTCTTGGGCTTTTAAATTCAACCCTAATTGTCTCATACTCTACATTTGTTTGTTTTATTTCTTCAGTTGCTTTAGGAATACATGCACACAGATTTTTATACATGACTTTGATAAACTGAATATGATAGTATATCGATATTAGATAACACTTTAAAGATATATTATATAAGATAAAGAATTTATTAAAACAAAAATGAGTATACATTGTGGCATAGAGTGATAGCTCAGTGGTTATGAGCACGAATTGGTCTTCCAGATAACTCTCTAGTTCCCAACAGCTATGTCTGGAATCTCACAACTACCAGCAGTTCCAGCAACAAGGCATCCAAGGGAATATAACTACATACAGAAGGCCAGTCATATGATGTTCTGTTGAAAAGTAAGATGACTGCAGTTATCAAGGGTATGTGTGAATTGCAAAGTAACAAGAATTTAAGTTGCTATTCTCACTAAAATGAAATAATAAACATTTTAGGTGACCCAAAAGAAAGCAAATATGTAATTTAATGTTTATATTTATCCCCTGCCTTAGTCTAGGTTTCTATTCCTGCACAAACATCATGACCAAGAAGCAAGTTGGGGAGGAAAGGGTTTATTCGGCTTACACTTCCATACTGCTTTCATCACCAAGGAAGTCAGGACTGGAACTCAAGCAGGAGCTGATGCAGAAGCCATGGAGGGATGTTCTTTACTGGCTTGCTTGCCCTGGCTTGCTCAACCTGCTCTCTTATAGAACCCAAGACTGCCAGCCCAGAGATGGTCCCACCCACAAGGGGCCTTTCCCCCTTGATCACTAATTGAGAAAATGCCTCACAGCTAGATCTCATNTTTCACTTTAGTAGTTCTGGTATCTTGTTAATCACAGCTGATTCTTCAGCCCCAGCTAACCAGAACCACAGCATCTTCCCAATCAAAATAGCAATGGCCCTGAAAAGAGTCTTTAATTTTCCCTCTGAAATTTCACAAGCCAGGCCTCCATCTTCTGCACTGTTCTCAACATTATCTTCCAAGCTCCAACACAACATCTGACAGAGCTCTTAACAACGAGTGGTTCTTCAACCCCAATGTTCCAGTCAGGGTTTCTATTCCTGCACAAACATCATGACCAAGCAGCAAGTGGGGAGGAAAGGGTTTATTTGGCTTACACTTCCATACAGCTGTTCATCACCAAGGAAGTCAGGACTGGAACTCAAGCAGGAGCTGATGCAGAAGCCATGGAGGGATGTTCTTTACTGGCTTGCTTGCCCTGGCTTGCTCAACCTGCTCTCTTATAGAACCCAAGACTGCCAGCCCAGAGATGGTCCCACCCACAAGGGGCCTTTTCCCCTTGATCACTAATTGAGAAAATGCCTCACAGCTAGATCTCATGGAGGCATTTCCTCAACTGAAGCTCCTTTCTCTGTGATAACCCAGCTGTGTCAAGTTGACACCAAAACTAGCCAGTACATCCCCCTTTTTTTCATTTGCTATGAAGCACTAATCACTATCTTCTCATAACTAAGATCTAGTTGATATTATTGATTAGAGAAAAAGAACAACCCAGATAAAATTGTAGGTTCCAAGTAAATGAAATAACTAATTATCAATTTACAAGATAGCTGCTGTCTTGTCTCCTGTCTGGACAAAAGGATGGAGTAAATCACATTGAATTATTAAAATGAAATTCAATTAAAAATAAACTTTTATTGGTGAAAGTCAGAACTAAATTTCATTTGGAGTTTCATAAATATAAGATTTTCTACCAAAATGTATCATAGAATAGACCCTATGAGATAGGAATGCATGCAGAGAATACAATTTTAAATTAAAAATATTTTGATATATAAATCTAATTGTGAAAAGATATTGTTATAATACATATTTTATATCAATAATTTCTTCAGAAGATGTATTCTTTATTTTTTTAGTTGAATTCTTTCTTTTCCATTTAAAATTTAGGTTTAAAGAATTATTAAAAGTAGAATTAATTAAAACACAGTGCTCCATCTAATGAGTAAGGAAGGTTAAGAAGCAATGTAAGTAAAGGCGTTTAGAGGAGTCAAATGCATGTGCAATCAAAACATGTTACATAGTTTATGATAATAAAGCAATAAAATTCTAAATGATTTGCAAATACATTGTTACATTAATCACTGGCTTCCAAGAAATTATGATTTCTAGAGAAACCATAACTTGTTGGAATTCAGAAACTGATACTTTGTCCTTCACAGTCTTCTGCAATAAAAAGGGAATGGTGCAGAAAATTATACTCATGAAACTGTTCACCCTACATGCATACTTAGAAAAGATGGAGAAACATGTCTATTTAAATAGTTTTTGGCAGTCCATGCCCTACCACTGTGGAAGGCAGCCAAATTCAATCTAGGAAAATTTCTTCATATAGTTACTAGGCCAAGTTTTCTTCTAGCTTGTCTTTGCCACCTTTATTTTCATCTGTTTTGCTATATATATATATATATATATATATATCTTAGACTCACATTTTTTATACCTTTTTACTTTACAATTGTCATTAACATTTATATTTTGACTCTCTGTTTAATAACTCTTGCATAAATATTTTTCCTTTGCTTGTGTAAACATCTGACTTCTCACCTACACCAATATTACAACATCACGAAAGCTCACACATTTAAAGTGTTTGCCCATGTTTACTAATATATACCAGCATGAAAAAAAAATTCTTACAGACCTAGCTTGTATATTCCTTAGATATTGGAGTAATTTTTTTCTTAATTTAAATAATCATTTAGGTAGGAAATTGAATATTGGCAAGTCTTGACAAAATATAGGGAACATATTAACTTGTTTCCACCTACTAATTAAAATTGTTTCTCAGTAGATTTACTGAAAAGGTACAAAATCTTATTTTCTTATTTGCATCTAAATTATTGCGAATTATCAAAGTAGATACTTCTACTTTTTTTCTACACATGAAGATTTTCAAAGTCATTACATAATATTAGTGCCAGAAATGTCTTTATGAATAATGCATACTCATGGAGAAACTAAGACTTCTGACTTCTGATCTAAGTTTAACAGAAGTATCCCTAAATAAAACAGTGTTATTAATTATCCTTAATGAAAATGACTCAGTTATGTTACATTAATTTTAATGAAGATTCTATTAAAATGAATTCATGTATTAAAATGTATCATACTATTTGATCATAAATTTCTGAAAGATAAATGTGTATTTCATTAATATTTTGAGAATTTCAGAAATGTCAGTGCATCTGTAATCACTGTACCAGGAATTTAAATAATTTTGAGTAGAAGACGTTGACTATCTTCATTATTTTCTATTACAAATAGATAGCAGGATTATTTATAATGGGTATAATTTGCAGAACAGTAAAAATAAACTTTTTGAATTAGAGACATCATTGGGAAAAGTAATAAGTAAAAATAATTAGTATAGTTTTTTCACAGTTTAAGAAATGTTAATATAAGTCTGGTAATATGTTTGTATAAGCCATTTTAAACACTGCACTAGACAGGAATTGGCAGATGGATCTTTATGTGTTGGAGGACACAATGGACTACATATGAGAAAAATTTAATTTTAATTAATTTAATTAGAAACAATTTTGCATTTAAATAACCTTCATAAAAATCTGTTTTAAATATTGTCTTACCTAGTTTTGTATCTATCTATCTATCTATCTATCTATCTATCTATCTATCTATCTATCTAAATACGTTTTTAGGGAAGACAAGTGGCTGAGCAGATTTGTGTATGTAAGCAGGCAAGCTCTAGTACTTGATTTTTTTCCTTCTACCATGTGGGTCTTCTGAATGCAACTCATGCCAGCATACTTGATCTCATGTGTCTAGTCCTACAAAATGATTTTTTAAGAAAACAAAAAATAAATCAATAAAAGGGTCTACTTTTCTAAGTAACTATATTTTGTAAACATTTTACATAGATGCAATTATCTCCAAAGGACAAGTTATATTATTATCAATCATTCTACCAAAGATAGTGAGGATTTTTTTAAAATTCAAGTGAAGCCCATGGCAGCATTCAAAACAATGTTCATAGATCCTGCTTCTGTTTCTAAGATCTAAAATTTGGCAAAAATATTTGGTTTATTGTTTTATGTTTTAGTAAATAACAGAAATTAGATTTTCCTACAATAAAACAATATTCTTTCACCATGGGATATTTACTTCTAGGATTTTGGTTTGTGAGTCCATGGAGTCCAACACATAACACTACCATACTATGGAAAAAATGCTACCTACTATGGAAAAAAAAATTGTATGTGAAGAACATGATGCAAAAAAATCTCTTGCCTTAGCTACTCTCAAAATTTAATTTTGTGAAGAAGCAGAGAAGTTTCTGTGAGATGACTTTTACCATTTTCCTTAAATACAAACAAATGCCCTTCTCTGGTAGTGCGAATCAGCATCAACAGTCATTATATTTAAGATAATTTTTGTGTGAGAATAAACTTGAAATTTGATGTGTAGATAATTGACGATTCTTAGTGACATAATATATGACTGGTATTTAAGGAAATTTTAACATTTTTTTTATAGAGTTAGAAATGTATTGTTAGCCAATGGGGTTGGCATTAAATGATTTTTATATATGTAGTACCTTTAATGTATGACTACTATTTTGAAGACCTACTTCAATGATCAAAATCTGTGTTTTTCAGTGATAGCACTTTTATAATGATCCAAGAGACAAAGTCAAAGCAGTACAATTGATATTTTATTTATCTTTTAGCAGACAAAAGAAATAACAGAAAATGTTCTCCAGTTTAAATTCATAAAAGACTGCACCCGATATTTCAGAAAAGTTATTTATTTGATTTCCTTCTAACAGAACTTTGTCCATAAGAAAATACATAAACAACACATGTCTGATAGCAAGGGGGTTTAGAGGTCTCAAAACTAACACTCTACTGCAGATTTCTTATTATTGAAGCCCCACCCCCCCATTTTTTTCAGTTTATACCTTGTTTTAAGATTGCATTCCATTCAGTCTAGCAGTGGTGATGATGTAGACTTTAATCTTAGAACTTGGGAGCCAGTGGCAGGAGGATGTTTGAGTTCAAGGACACCCAGGGTTTCACAGAGAAACCTTATCTTGAAAAGACATCAACAGTCAAACTATAAAACCAAACAACAAACAAATGAACAAAAAACAACAAAAAAAAAACAAAACTGGAAGGAAGAAAAGACATAAAGAAGGAAAGAATAAAAGAGAGAGAGAGAGAGAGAGAGAGAGAGAGAGAAAGGCAGAGAGAGAAGGAATGGAAAGGAAAGGAAAGGAAAGGAAAGGAAAGGAAAGGAAAGGAAAGGAAAGGAAAGGAAAGGAAAGGAAAGGAAAGGAAAGGAAAGGAAAATTTGATTCAGTTACGTAAACTGGAAAAAAGAAACTTTTTCTTCCCTCCTTATTTTTGCCTCCACCACACATCTGTTTGCAGAGCATTATTTGGTCAGTACAAAAGTCGGTTTTAGTTGAGATATTGCACAATGAGTTTTCTTTTTCTTTTCTTTTCTTTTCTTTTTTTTTTTTTTGGATCTTTTTTTTTTTTTTTTTTTTTTTTTTTTTTTTTTTTTTTTTTTTTTTTTTTTTTTTTTTTTTTTTTTTTTTTTTTTTTTTTTTTTTTTTTTTTTTTTTTTTTTTTTTTTTTTAGATATTTTCTTCATTTACATTTCAAGTGTTATCCCATAATTCTACATGTAATTATATTTACATTTTCTTTACTGTTATAATTTTCTTGCTAATTCTCAAGTATTGTTAACACAGGGAAATCTATTAAGGGAAGTGAGTTTTGAGTTGTATTTAAAGAAATAATGAGTGAGGATCATTGAAAAGATGCTGAAAAAGTCATGGCTTGACTGTGGGCTAGGGTGAAGAGGACCCATCAAAGATTATATATTTTAAGACTTGTTTGTTTGTTTGGAAGAAGATAATTAACAACCTTGTATATTAAACTACATGGTGTGGTTTCCTAATTGTCAACAGGACATAAAGTTAGTTATCTATCATCAATTTCTATAATTTCATTTTATTTCATAGAATATATGTAATATGAATATATATATCATATTTATTTTCCAATATCAAAGACAAAAGCATTTGTGGAAAGTACTTACTGGATAGATAATATGTTTGGAATTGTTTTACATTATTTTTTTTTCCTTATTAAAAAAAAAGAGGTTGAGAAACTGTCCTTATGTCAAATCTGACTCACTTTAACAGTTCCTCTAAAAAATTAGCAGCTGTAATTAGTGGAAATTTTAAAGGTGTAATGTTGTAGGTGTTAACAGTAACAGGTTTTAATCAACTTTTTTAAAATTTAAAGTGATCTTTAGAAAAGTTGCATTCTTATTTCATCCAGCATAAAATTACGATGACATAGTTCACAAATTGTGTTTCTGAACAGTATTTTAAAAATCATTGTTTTTCTGATGTCTGTGGCCTGACTGGATACAGCTGAAAGTCCAAGACATCAGGAGTTTAAGCAGTTCATTTCTGCTTGCCTGAAGATGAAACACACCAAGGCTGTATATTCTGTAAATTACAAATCATGATGCAAACCATTTAACACTGCAGCACTACTCAGAATTATGGTCTGTTATGCAAATGATTATAGGTTATTATTAGAGCATGTTTAGCTTATATACTACAAACATAATTTTAAAGATAAGCACACATCTTTCTCATCTTCAGTGAAAAGATTAAATGACTTATCCAAAGACATATTTGAATATATAACCAATATAGGCCAAATACAGTGGCTTTATTTCCTCAATTGAGAATAGAGACCCCAGGTGGATGTCTGTGAATTCAAGGCAGGCCTTACATACATATAGCCATCTCCATCCCAGCCAGGTCTACAGAGTAGGCACTATCTCAGATAATGCAATGTAAAGAAAAACAAAGCACATAACAAACAGAGTATATTTATTAAACTGGAGACATGTCAAGAGAACAGGATGCTCTTCAGAGAATTTATATTTAATTCTCAGGACCCACCTGGAGGCTCACAAGCATCTGGAATTCCAGTTAGGAAATCAGATAGCCTTCGAAGGTTACCAAGCTCTCATGTGATGTCTAGACACACACGCAGGCAAATAACCATACACGTGAATTAAATAAAAATTAGAAAATACTGTAGTTGAATACCAGTATATAAATTGTAAGGCAATTATTTTCCCCACAGAATTATCATTGTTTCTCTGAGTATATGATATGTAAATCTTTCCTTTTTGGATTAATACAAGTAATTACATTTATATTCCTGAAAATTTTCCAATTTCTTTACATACATTAATTAGTAGTCTTTACAGTAACATGAATTAGGTACAGTTAGTATTTTATTTTAAACAGAAACACAGAAAATCTTACTGACTTATGAAATTATACAGCTAGTAAGCAATAGATCCTGACTTTGAAACCAACCAACCAACCAACCAACCAACCAACCAATAGTCCATGCAGCAAAATCTCAATAAAAATGATAAGTCCTTGTCTCCTCACTCCCTAAAGACCAATCAGTTTAAAGAGTGCACTGTTCCATCAATCATATTGTGCCTACTTGCTGATGTTCTATTCTGCCCCTGGAAACCATACAAAAACTCGCTGAATGGGTGCTGGGGGTCTTTGCCTCTCCTTCGGGTCTAGGAAGACCCTAGTGCACTGGAAAAATAAATTCATCATTTTTCTTTGTTTTTCGAGACAGGGTTTTTCTGTGTAGTCCTGGCTGTCCTGGAACTCACTCTCTAGACCAGACTGGCCTCAAACTCAGAAATTCGCCTGCCTCTGCCTCCCAAGTTCTGGGATTAAAGGCGTGTGCCACCATGCCTGGCTTCCTCTTGCTTTTTTCATCGAAAAATGATAAATTTCATCTTCCCTTTTGGGGGGCTGTGGCTATAATTATGTATAATAGGGTTTATTGTCTTCAAGGTTAAGATGGGAAATTACAGAATGTTTTGATATTAATGTCATATACATCTAGCACCAGCTTTAAATGGTCTTGCTACAATTCATGTAAATATCTGAAGGAATATTTTGCCTAGAGCACTCAGTTATGTATACTAATGTAGCTGCAAAATGAAATCACTATGGATTACTTCAGAATACTCTATAATTGTTAAGACTATCTATTTTAAAACT
>LR753312.1:520207-536805 GCA_902729485.2 Mus minutoides
TAGCATATGCCAGCAAGATAATGCTGAAAGGGACCTGATATAGCTGTCTTGTGGGAGGCTATACCAGTGCCTGGTAAACACAGAAGTGGATGCTCACAGTCAGCTATTAGTTGGAACACAGGACTCCCAAGGTAGGAGCTAGAGAAAGTACCCAAGGAGCGGAAGGGGTCTTCAACCCTCTAGGTGGAAGAATAACATGGACTAACTAGTTCCCCCTGCGCTCATGTCTCTAGCTGCATATATGGAAGAAGATGGCCTAGTTGGCCATCATTGAGAGGAGAGGCCCCTTGGTCATACAGACTCTATATGCCCCAGTACAGGGGAATGCCAGGGCCATTACGTGGGAGGGGGTGGGTAGGGGAGCAGGGCGGGGACGTGGGAGGGTAAAGGAAAATTTCTGGATAACATGTGAGATGTAAATGAAGAAAATATCTAATAAAGAGAAAAAAAACTAAATTAACAAATCAAAGAATATTTGTAAATGCCTTTCAGAAATTAATTCCTTTTTTATTTTTATAGTGGAATTTCATACCAATTGTTTTCAATTACTTAATAATACTTGTATAAACAAAATTGATTTTATATTTTCTCATTAATTTGGCATATAACACAAAAAACATCTTTTTCTATTTTTTTTTTTAGCATATGGATTCAGTTGCTAGTTTGGAAGTCATATTCCTAAAATTGGGCCCAATAAGAAAATGTATTTTGACAGGTTGACTTGCTAACATATTTACATATGGCAAAAACTGTTAACACTAAATTAAAATGAGAACAACACTATACTAGATAGTAAAAGGTGAAAAATAATTCCTCATGATTAAATGTGCATATAAATTTACTAACTTATATGTAGTGATAAAATAAATTTTGAAATTTACCAGATATGATTTTTTTAGTTTAATATATTTTAATAGAAATTTTACAATGCAGAATACAGACAACATTAAAAACATGTATTTGCATGCAGGACAACTCAGTTAGAAAAGTACAGTGACTGGAAGGAATCTACTCTATGATAAAAATTCTCCAAATACCATTTAGTTGCTGTCAATAAAAAATTTATTACTTTTAAAAAACATAAATGCTGGCATTGTCCAGAAATTTTTAACAGGTTTATTTATAATTGATATAAGGTTTAACTGTTGAAATATGTTCATGAAACATTTCGCTTGCATTAATGGTTTACATCTTGCATTTATATTAAAAATTCACATGCAAACAAACCTGGAGAAACTGCCAATATCTGATTCTGACCCCTATGTTTCCACTCACAATCATATACTTAGGTATCTTTGACCCCATGGACAAATATCTAACATTCAGAACTACTGCTAACAGGAAGAAGAGGAAAAAAAAAATTGAAAAAGGAATCTTTTCCCTCATAGTGGACTCTTAAGCACATTCTCCACGTATGTGGAGTGCTAGCTTGATATCTTTTGGCATAATTGTTACATGTTTGCCATAGATAGTACACAGGTTAGTAACTTCAAAAAGGCCAACCAGATAGATGTCACTTGCCTCCTGCAAAACACTAGTAGCTGCACTCTGGAAACACAGATCTGTTTTGAAGTTCAAAGCAATTTCTGGCACAAGATACTGAAAGGGTAGCTTGTAAATCAAAAGTTCACATTATTACACATTATTATGCTATCACATATTTTCCTAATTAAATCTATATTTTTATGTCTTTTCAAATATTAAAAATAAGTAATTGTTGATTATTGTGATATATTAATGAATGAATAATTTTATTTACTTACTTACTTACACTCCACATTTTACCCCTCCCCCCCAGTCCACCTTTCGACTATTGACTATTCCACATCCCAGACCTCCTCCCCACCCTGCTGTCTCTACTTGGATGTCCCCAGCACTCCCCATCTGACCTGTAAACTCCCTGGGGCCTCCAGTTTCTTGAGGATTAGGTGCATCATCTCTGAATGAACACAAACCCAGAAGTCCTCTGCTGTATATGTGTTGGAGGTCTCATATCAGCTGGTGTATGCTGTCTGGTTGGTAGTCCAATTTTTGAGAGATGTCCAGATTAACTGAAACTACTGGTCCTCCTAAAGCACAGTCCTCCTGCTCAGCTTTTTCCAGCCTTCCCTAATTCAACCACAGGGGTCAGCTGCTTCTGTCCATTGGTTGGGTGCAAATATCTGCATAAAATTAAGTGTTTTTAAGATTACACATAATGTGTAGGGAAAATAGAAAGACTTCATTTCTAATTCAAGACTTCCTATCTGTTACTAATGGCTTAATTCACTTTTAGAAAATTTTAAAACTCTTTTTACTGTTTTCTCTATAGAATGTAACCTGAAGAAATAAGTACATACACAATAAGACAAAAGGAATAAATTATCAGCATCCATTAACACTGTACATCTAGTACTATAGTACTGTGAAAATTTGGGAAGATTAATTTGTATAAAGGTAGAAATATGAGGAAACTCATAAAATGAAGCAGCTAATATATTTCAGGTTTTTTTATGTTCATAAAAAATAGGTTCTGGTTCAGGGTTAAAAGTAAAATTGTAATTGATCATGATAGAAAATAGCTTGTATTGCTTAGTTTTATTTAATATAAACTTATTTATATTTTTCATGCATGTCTGAATCTATACAAAACAAGATAGTGATAAATTTATATAGCTATTTATTAGGACATCTTCAGTTTTCTGTATGAAATATTGGAAGAATAGTGATTTCTTTATTTATGTTTGTGTTTTTATCACTTAAATTAGTTCTTTCACAATTTCATATTTTTGTCTAATGCATTCTGATTATTCTGACTCCCTCTCTCTTTTATCTCCTCACACCTTCTCATTTCCCCATTCCCATCTTTCTTTTCTTTTTCTTTTCCTTTGTAAACTACTGATTTTAACCAGGAACTTCTGTGTGACCGTGGTTTGGAAGTATCCTTTGGAGAATGGTGGGCTCAACTTTGTGTATAAAACTGAAGATGATGATTCTCCCTACCCCCAAATTCATCAGTAGATATTATTTCAACAGCGAGGGGTAAGGCTCTCTGAGCCCCTCCCTTTTATCCATGGTTGGATTGACAGGCATAGTCTCATATTGACTGAGTCTTTCTCAGAAGAGAACAGTTTGTAGTTCCGTAAAAAGGACATCAGACATCTACATTCTTTCTGTTCCTTCTGCAAGTTTCCCTGAGCATTAGAGAAGATGGTATAAATGACTTGTGTGAAAGCACTCATATGTTACTTCCTCTAATCATGTTGAGCAAACATGTGTCTGCATTTACTGGCATTCACCATAAAGGAAATAATGTTGACTATCATGTATAATATACTTGATGCTACATGTATAAAGATTATTGTGATTAATGAGAAGAAAATGGTGAGTACTTTGTATTTTCATAAATTATACAAAGTATACTAAAACTATAAAGTGAGTATTTGTATTGCTTGGTAATTATTTGCTTTCTTTCAGTCTACAATATAACATGTCTCATATATTTTATTAGGATCAATAATATTTTATGAAATCAATTCTATTTTAAGCCATTATTTACTCATACCTAGTCAATTGCATTTTTTCCTCTCCATGGTAAGGTGCACAATGTACTTTCATTTTACTTATTTTATTGAACTATAATATATTCTGATTATTGTTACATCTCCACTTACTACTCCCAGGTCCTTCACACCTCCTCTACCATCCAGATCCATATACAGTGTGATTTAAAATTTTAAATGAAGTGAAGTGTTGAAGAAAAGTAAAAGTTATACAATGAAATGCTAGTCAGTTTTCCAGGCAAGTGTGGCTAAATATGTATGGTCCTAGTGCAAAGAAGGCTGAGACAGCAGGATCACTGTAATTTCAAAGTCAAACTGGACTACATTGTGTTTTAGATTAGCCATGGCTATATATCAATGTCTTGTATCAAAATATCTTCCAAAAAAGCAACTTTTCCAAAGGTCCCAATTGGAAAAGGAACTATTTTACTGTAGAAAAATATCACAAAGTAGAAAATTCCTTAAGATGTGGAAAGTTCCAGCCCTGATGCAAGGAAAAAAAAAAAAAAAAAAGCCGAAGAGACAATAAAATGGAATAAGATTGCAAGGCTTCAGGTGATAACAAAAATGAACCTACAGTCTCTCAACACCCAGGTCTCTGGAACTTTCTAGAGCATTCCCCCACCTCCCACATCCTAGGATTGCATATTTCCATTCATTCATTTAGCCTGCAGGGCATCACTCCTGTTCCCCCTCTCCTAATACCTTATCATGTTCCCCTTTTCCCCTCCTCTTACCCTCTCCCACCCAGGTCCCTCCCTCTCTCTGCCCCACCCCCTGTGTTTGCTTTTTTTTTTTTCCCTCCAGCCCAAATAGGATTGAAGCATCCTCACTTGGGACTTTTGGCTTGTCAACCTTCTTGAGTTTTATGGATTGTATCCTGGCTATTGGGAGAGACCTTATATGAATTATCCCACAGTGGAGAGAGGGAACATATATAGTCCACCTCCAGTGAAAGGGCAGGACATCAAGTGGAGAGATGGGGTTGGCATCCCACAGTCAAAACTCTGACCCAGAATTGTTCCTGTCTCAAAGAACTGCTGGTACAAAAATGGAGAAGAGCATGAGGGAAAGAAGGGCCAGTGAAAGACCCAAATTGGGATCCATCCCATGAGCAGGCACCAAACCCTGACATGATTACTGATGCTATGGTGTGCTTACAGACAAGAGCCTAGCATGACTGTCCTCTGAGAGGCCCAACAAGCAGCTGACTGAGACAGATGCAAACACATACACCCAACCAATGGACTGAAGTGCCGGTTCCCTGTGGTTGAATTAAGGATAGGCTGGAAGAAGTTGAGGAGGAAGGTGACATCATAGGAAGACCAATTTTCTCAACTAACCTGGACCCCTGAGATCTCTCAGACACCGAGTTACCAACCAGGCAGCATACACAAGCTGATATGAGGCCCCTGACACATATACAGCAGAGGACTGCCTTGTATGGCCTCAGTGAGAGAAGAGGTACCTAACCAGGGAGAGAGTTGAGGCCCAGGGAGTGGTGAGGCTAGGTGTGGGGAGAGAGGAGATGGGGACATCCTCTTGGAGACAAGAGCGAGGAGGAATGGGATGAGGAACTCTGGGAGTACAGACCAGGAAGGGGATAACGACTGGACTGTAAAAAAAGAAAAAAAAATTAAGATAAATATTAAATTTTTAAAAATCTCATATTTACAAAAAAGTAACAGAGATAGATCTCCAAGCATGCTTCTTATGATGAAGTGTTACAACTCACAACAGATTTTTCTTTACTAGTATACATTAATTATAAAAGATGGATTCATTACACCATTTTCCTAGTTACATAGAAATTTTACAAGTTTTACGAAAATGCTAAAGGAATTATAGCTTCGTAACAAATGTTTTTTTCTCATGTGGGAAGTCAGTTGTATTATATTTAAATTTAATAACAGTATATGTATTAGTTAAAAAGAAAAACGATTAGTTAAATTGAGGACTTTATTCCCCTTTATTTTATTATTGAGCTGCCAATTATACAAAAAGAATGTTACTACCTAATAGTTTCAGAGTTATTACTAAGTGAAACAAGAGTTTTACTGTACAATTTCAATTTAGAATTCTTTTTTACTGCTCACCTAACAATAAAGTATCTTTTTTAATTATCATATTGTCCTGGATGCCTTCATAGATTAAGATCAGTGGACTCTTAATATAAGTAAAAACTGTTTAATAGAACTTATTCTGATGGTAGATATATTATAAATCTTTGACCTGGAGAGGTATCTTAGTGGTCAAAAGCACTGGTTTCTCTACCAGAGGGCCCAGGTAAATTCCCAGCCTACTTATGGCCAATCAAAACTCTCTATAAATTCAGTTGCAGGTGTTCTGACACCCTCACACAGACATACAGAGAGGCAAAACAAAATGAACATAAAAGTAAATTATATGCATTATATATAAAGAAATGTTATCTAACCTGTATTATCTATTAAAGACTGAAATGCATCATAAAGCAACTAAATCACTACATTTAAAAATGTGATTTATGTTTGACAACTACATTAAGTTGAATGTTGAAAATAAACCTTTTAATGGCACAATGACACTTGATGTCTAAGATTTATCTAAGAGATCAATTGCTGATCAAACAAGTTTACCACGAATAGCTCAAGTTTCAGTTTTTTTGAGTTTATAATGAGAGGTAATGTAGCACATGTTCACAATTTTGTAGAGTGAATGGCAATTGCAGTAAGTGTGTGACAGTATCAGGTCTAATAAATTATTCTGTTATTTGCATTAAATAATTTAATTCATCTAAAAAAGCATGAAATATTTGAGTATTTCTTTTATTAGGTAGGATAATCAGAAATATATATATTTTTTCATATTTCAAACTCTATTTCAAATGAATATATTTTTATTCTCAAAAATGCTTTCATATAGTTAATATTTGGTATATATAGAATTTTAATATGGATCTACAAGGTGAAATAACTACAAATTTGAGGAATATTAATGAGTATACAAAACATTTCACTTAAAAATTACTCTAGAAAAAGTCATCACCAATTAGCCTTGTTTTTTAAGCTAACAGAAACAAAAACAAAAACAAAAAATACACAGAAATAATGTTGAAATATTTAAATGAATCTTTAAGCAAAGATACTTTATGCAGGTTATAAACAAGAAAGGAAGACTCATTTAAAATGTTGTCAGATCTTTCTTGATTAGAGGTATGTGATGTTCACTTTTTGAATATGGATAATGTCACTACAAAGTCATTTTATCAGGAAGAGCTTCATTGAGTTCTCAGAGAAATGAATACAAATGTTAAGGATAAAACTCTTCCATACACTGCTAGAAACAATTTTGTGATGGATATTTTCCCCCTTTTCATTAACAGTTTTTTAGCTGAATTCATTTTGCAGGCTGTCAGAAGCAATCATGCCTTAAAATGCCAGTTGAAATATTTTTTTTGTGATTATACTTCAGTTGCTTTTTAAGTACTGATTTTACTTAAATCATTATTTTGATAAATTAGCAGCAGATATAAATAAAAATTACTAAGGCACCATGCTGTAGTATGCAAATTGATGGAGATAATCTGAAAAATCCTTTGAGCATATGTCACAAATATTTTATTTGTTTATGGGACTTGGCAATTAATACTGAAATATTAATTGATCTTTCTAAATAGAAACATTGATATAATAAATACAATATGAACTATGTTTTACTTTAGAACTATATTATTTTAATAATTCAGGAGAACTGTCACATAAAGATATCAATTACTTTTAAATATGTAGACACATTCCAAGAAACTAAAAAAAAAAAAAAATACTCAGTGAAAAATTAAAACATACATAACCAAAACCTTCTAACAAATATTCTAAAATTTTTAAAATACTTAAAAATTTCTAAAACTGTAGTGTATACACCTTTTTTCTTAAATAGAGATACTTTATATCACTCTATTTCTTTGATATTATAAAATCATAGTACTATAATAATTACTAAAATATATAGGCCATGGCTCACTTTCTGTTTCTATTTCTCTTTTCTTTTTCATGTAAACATTTTTTCTCCTTTATACATGATAGGACACTTAGAAAATTGTGCAGTATTGTAAGATGAACATTTTGAGAACATTTTAAAACATGAAATAGATTTATAACTGCTTTTAGTATAGAAATAATTTCATACATATATTTAATATAAGTTATGTACTTGTTATAAAGTTTAAACTTGAAACTGGTTGAAATCAGTTAGGTTTTAAGTAATTCATATTAAGAAAATGTTTAATTAGTATAATTAATGTATAGTAACAAATGTAAGCTATCATTTGAATTTTAATGCAAAATTGATTTGTTACAGAATATCTTGCACATATTTACCAACTCTACTAAAAAAAGTGATACTAGAATTATCATAATGTAATTTGTCCCAAGCCTGCAAAAGAATATTTGTGATATTTGCTATCTTCAATATATTTTTCAATTCATCTTCAAAATCTTATCACAAATACTCCCTAATTATGATATGAAATGAAGGAAATTTATGTTGGGGCTGAATCATTATAAACTTATCTTTACTTTTCTTTTCAACAGTGCAAACCACTTTATTGTTTATTATGTCTTCCAAGGAGGTTTTCTTATTCATAAGGACATGATTAAACAACTATATAATACCTTGCAGATGTTGAAGGGTATGTTTTTCCTGTAGATAATATAAAGATATTCTGAGGAAATTTGGAGACTGAGCAGCATAAGGATGTATCTTCTTTTGTTGTGGGCTTATATTTCTAAATTTTTAACAGCTTGTTATTATACTAGTCATTGTAAACTAGTCATTTGCAAATAGCTAATTAAAATATACTGCAAATGAAAGTAGCATTGTAATTTAGGAATATATCCTATTTTGCCAAATATTTGGAGAGCTTTGTTTGCAGTTGAGTGCTTGTATTTTTAGCTCATAGGGCTAAGACATGAGGTTTATTTGAATGAACACACAGTTGTGAGTGGGATGTGGGTGCCTCTTCACTGCTATGTTTAGCCACAACATTTCAGTACTGCTTATTTTTAGATTTATGAACTCAACTCTAGTGTGTAAGTTAACAATAAAATTTTCAGTTAGTAAATTTAAGTGTTGCATGAAATTTTGGAGACTAGAATTGTTTAAACTTCAATATTTACACCCTGTAACAGCTTTATTTGAGTCCAGTATCCAGAAATTGAACACTAAAGTGAAGGCAGACTAGTCTGTTAATATTATCAAATATATATTGTAGGATAACAAATCTTGTCTGTTTTGTTTACATATAGCTTCTTAGTACCTGTAACAATGCTTGGCATAGTAAGCTCTTTTAATAAATAGTCCTTGAGCTAGAGAAAAGGTTCTCTAATAATTCTTGTCTTATTAATTTCTTACAAGAAAGTAGACATCATTGTTAGGTAATCTACTATTTTTTTTAATTAAAAGTATCATTGCATTATCTCAATCAGAATTCATTAGTGTCATAAGATAAAGGTTTTATTAAATTATAAGCCAATATAAATTATATTGGCTGCATTGGCTTATATTTTATTAGTATATTTTAATTATAGAATAATGACTTTTATTACATTTTCATTATATATCCTTTTAAGTTTAGAAATCATTATTATATTTTCTCAAAGCTATACTTTTATTCTATGTTTTAAAACCCCTGAAATAATTTGAAAAAATCATTTAAAAATGTTTAGTTGATAGCATATGCCAGCAAGATAGTGCTGAAAGGGCCCTCATATAGCTGTCTCATGGGAGACTATACCAGTGCCTGGCAAACATGGATGTGGATGCTCACAGTCAGCTATTAGACGAAACACAGGGTTCCCAAGGAAGGAGCTAGAGAAAGTACCCAAGGAGCTGAAGGGGTCTTCAACCATATAGGTGGAAGAATAACATGAACTAACTAGTACCCCCTGAGCTCATGTCTCTAGCTGCATATATAGAAGAGGATGGCCTAGTTTGCCATCATTGGGAAGAGAGGCCCCTTGGTCATGCAGACTTTATATGCCCCAGTACAGGGGAATGCCAGGACCAAGATGTGGGAGTGGGTGGGTAGGGGAGCAGGGCCGGGAGGGGGGAGGGTATAGGGAACTTTCTGGATAACACTTGAAATGTAAATGAAGAAAATATCTAATAAAAGTTGGAAAAAAATATTTAGTTGAACAATGGAGTTAAAGATACTATGGGACATATTTAGAAGGGATTGAGAGTAAGCAAGTTCATGAATTAGGCTATTGTATTAATTCTTTTTCTTGATTAGATATAGTACAACATGTATGCAATGTTATTTTAAAAATATTCTGTGTAAATTTTCTGCCAATTGTAATAATGTATAATTCTTAAGGGTAGGATAAGAATAGACTGGTACTTTTAATTCCATTTCCCACTGCCCCATTTTTATTCTGCTTATTTTGAACTATATTTATTAAATCATTCCAACACACACTTTTTATGTGTCCTAGATTCAATGTATAAAGAATACATATATGTGTACACATCTGCTCTTGGTATCAACACAGTGTTTTCAATCACACATTCATAATAGTGAAAATCATTAATTCACAGAAGTCCAGATCTTGAATAGGGTTCTATATTGTATAATCCTAGTTCTCCTCATTGACTGATGCTAAAAATACAAAAGTGCCAACAATACTCTTCTGTTGTTGTTTACTAAGATACAGCATATATTCCGCATTCTTTTTCCTCACTGTTATATCTCAGTAACTTATAAATGAAACTAACATCTAAACAAAATATCTTAGATATATAATGTATGTTTTGTAGGGTCTATAATCATACTTTATAAAATATAATTTTAACAATTAGGTAGTTTATGATATAAACTATTTCCTTTGTTAAAAAGTATTTCCTCATTCTATAGTGGCTACTATGTAAATTTTTCTAAATTCATGTCTTTCATCATTTGCATATGCTTATATATTTTTAAATGCAGATGTCTGGCTATGTAGCGGAAGGGTTGATAGCACATTTTCTGGCAGTTATATTCACACAAAAAGCTATTTATAGCATGCCTCCCTGTGTTTAGACTCATTCTTGAAACATTGTTAATGTTGCTAATTCCTAATAAATATTGAGTTGAGAATATCATTAGATACCTGCTTGCATAAATACTTTTCAGCAATGGAATTTTAAGTGTCTCTATATAGTGGTATTTTAAAGCTGGATTTGTGCTTTAATAGCAACAATAACTCATATTTAATTATAATGATGTGACATTTCATGATGTGTAATGTACAGGTGTACAGATTTCATATTTTATTAGATAATATTACACACTATTATTTCCAAATTTTTGATATTATATGTTACTTAATATATCAAATCACTTAAAATTGACAATAGAAAATAAGGAAATGCCAAAAATTAAACAAGAAATTTTTAGAAATCTAAGTTAATTGTTGAATTTTATCAATGAATTAGAGAAATAGGGACTGAGGAAATGTCTTAGAAGTCATGAGTACTTGTCATGCTGTTCTTCTACAAGACCCAACTTTTATTTCCAACATCCATGTTGACTGCAGTAGTAGAGTGTTCTAATATCTATGACTTTTGAATGCATCCACACTCACATGCAAATAAACATACATACATACTTAAAAGTATTAAAAATCAACATTAAATATTAGAAAATAAAAAAATTTTAATGTTTTCATGAGGAACAAAATCAAGAAGAATCTGTTTTATATTTATTACTTTGAAAAATTCCTTTCCTTTTAATTTATGTTTATGAATGTTTTGCCTGCACCAAATTAATGTAGTGGCCTCAAAACTCGGAAGAGCTTCAGATATCGTGGATTTAGAGTTATAGTTAGTAGTGAGCAGGCCCATGGATCAAATCAAAGCCTAGATACTCTGCAGGAACAACAAATGCTCATAACATCTGAACCATCTCCCCAGACTCTTAGTAAACTTAAATAATAAAAGAGAATAAAACAAAAACACATTAGAGTCGTACAAATGAAACAAACAGAAGGAAAAGAGGCCAATGGAGGGAAACAAGAAACAGAGACCCACTTGTTGCACTCAGGAATTCCATGAAAAACATGAAACTAGAAGCTGTACTGTATATGCAGAGGGCTTGCAGACCTGTGCAGGACTTGCCCATGCTGCCTCAGTAACTGTGAGTTCATATGATCTTTGATTATATTGATATAGAGGACCTTTTTCTCCTACTGCCCTCCAACACATCTGACTTTTACACTCTTTCTTCCTTTTCTGCCTCCTCTTCCACGTAATGCCCTGATCTCTGAGGTAAGGCATTTGATGGACACATTGCTGTGTCATGTGTTGCAGAAGGAAGCTGTTCTAATGATGGAAAAAAAAAAAAGGCAATGGTGTAAAGAATATAGCAGAATGACATTAAGAGCCGTTTATTGATTTTTTTCCTTTGGCTAAACAGTAGTATTTGGTTTTCTCTTAGGATACTGGCCTATCTAGTGTCAGTTTTTGTTTGTTTGTTTGTTTGTTTGTTTGTTTTTCCCAGCAGAGCAGCACTAGGTATGAGTTTCATCCAAAGGAATGAGCTTTAAGTCCAGTAAATATTTCTTACTGCTACAAGCTTTCTGCCACTATTGTACCAGCTTATCTTACAAGCAGATTACTTGTGTGGGTCAAAGGTTTGTAGCTGGCATGATGCTTAGCTTTCTCCTTTGGAAGCGATTAGAGTACCTTCAAGTACTATAAATACTATTCCATAGGGGAGACAGTTCTAGATAGGCACCAGCTTGAGTTCTCTGTGTTCAATTGTTATGTAGGTATTGTCTTCAGCAATAACATCTTGCCATTAGTGTGTAGAGAACAACTTACAGCTTTTGTAACAGCCTATTTTTTCCTGGAGGTTCTCATGCTACCTTTTTGGTCTACAATCCAATTTAATGTTATTGATTCAGAATAATATACTGGGAACTTCATTTGATGATAAGAATTGTCCTGCTATGGCTCTGTCTTCCTGGTTATTTGGGAATTTCATTTAGATCACTTTAATATATGTAAATATTTTAGGAAGCTCCTACTGTTTTAAGTTTCCATAGGATCACTCAAATGGTTCTATTTTAGCTATTTTAATGCATATGAAGGGGCTGTTCCCTCCTTCTCCCTGTTTGATTATACTATTTCAGTCTGCCTCTTGCATCCATACATGACATGTCTTTTATGGTATGAAGTGATGAGTTATATATTATCATAGAGAAATTTGAACAAGTTGAGATTAGCAAAACTATCATCTGATATCTTTTTTTTGTGGTTTAAATGTAAAAAAGCAATAACAATAATTTCTGCAATCTTTGTATAAAAAGCAATTATTTTTCTTATTTTCAAAACTAGTCCAGGTTTTCTTTATCTTGTCTATACTTATGTCCTTTTATAGCATGAATTTTCATTTTCCAAACTATAAACATAAATTAAAAATTTAGAACTTATTTTAACCCAAATCTCCTATTGAGTATTTGCATGTTATTTAGAGTTTTATAGTTTTAACCATAGTATGTATTCATAAGCTGTTATTCTATTTCTATTTTCTATCAGTACCCACAATGGTTTTCACTCTTCTGTAAAAAACTACAGCAGCAGCAACAATAACCACAACAAACTATGTTCCCAAAATTCCAAAAGAGCAGATGTATCATAATCTGAAATTTGAGTATCTTTAATATTTATATTTATTTATTTATATTTACTGGTTTTCTTACCCAAACAGGAATGGATTCTGCTTTAAATGTCACAATTTCTCCCCTGTATTTAGATAGTTGCCATATAACCCATTTCCTATCCTAGATAATGTTTGCTTTGAATTCAGACTTCACCAAGTCCTTCATGTCTGAATGTGTTTTACCTACATTCATCTGAAAAACTGTGCATTTTATGCACAGAACTGAAAATATGGAGTATTTTTATTAAATGTTCATTGCCACTAAAATATTTGTGTTTAAAATCCTCAGTAAAACAAAGAAATGATGGTATTTTTTGTGATTGTAACAAATACCATTTTATTTTTCCTTGATCATGGAGTTGAATATTTAAATTATTTGTATTTCTTTTAAATATCTTCAAACATTAAATACATAAATATCTTCAGTAGTGGACACTGTTTTTAATATACTATCTCCTTTAACTACCATAAGTGATGCTTCATTTATTTTTCCTCTTATTTTAGAAACAAGTAATAACTTGATTCAAAACATGTTTGTCATTTACTTATCACTAATGCTAATATTTTGTTTAATGATTTTAATTTAAGCAGCGCTTAGTTAACATGCAGATTTACAGTTGGCTTTCTAATTATTTTTTTTTCTCTCTTTCCTTCCCTCTCTCTCTATCCTTCCCTGTTTTCTTTTTTCTTTGTCAGTATATCGTGGGCTGACAAACAGTACCTTTGGTATTGAGACTGGTATGGACTTGTTGTCCGGGACGTATATATTTGCGGTCCTGTTAGCATGCGTCGTGTTTCAGTCTGGCGCCCAGGAGAAGAATTATACAGTCCGAGAAGAAATGCCAGAAAACGTCCTGATAGGCGACTTGTTGAAAGACCTCAACTTGTCACTTATTCCCGACAAGTCCTTAACCACTCCTATGCAGTTCAAATTAGTTTACAAAACCGGGGATGTACCATTGATTCGCATTGAAGAGGGTACTGGAGAGATCTTCACTACTGGTGCACGCATTGATCGTGAGAAATTATGTGCTGGAATCGTGTTGGATGCCCGTTGCTTTTACGAAGTGGAGGTTGCTGTTTTGCCGGATGAAATATTTCGATTGGTTAAGATACGCTTTCTGATAGAAGACATAAATGATAACGCACCGTTATTCCCGACAACTGTCATCAACATATCAATTCCAGAGAACTCGGCTATAAACTCTCGATATTCTCTTCCAGCAGCCATTGATCCTGACATCGGAATAAATGGAGTCCAAAATTACCAACTAATTAAGGTATGTTTTAAAAATATTTTGTTACGGATATTGATATTCTTATAGGGTAAATGATCTTTTTATACTTTTGAGTAAACATCTTAACTTTCCATATTTATGCAAAGCATATTAGAGAAAAATCATTAATGTACATTTTGCAATCACATGGTAATTTTTTAAACCTAGACTGTGCATATATTCTTTTCCAAATATTTGTGTTTCCACAGACAAGAATCTTAGCTCTGCTAGTTATAAACCTACATACTACTTGGAATCTGAGTTTGAATCAGTCTAGTCATGGTTTTGTCATTTTTAAATATTAAGAATGACTACATGAGACAATTGATTTTTAAAAGATTACTTGAGACAAAATGCTTAATCCTAGTACTTGCAAAGATGTTAAAATTATGAGAGGTGATTAAATATTGCTCTTGAAATTTTCATGCATGGATATAATGAAGTATTATAACAGATATACAACCTTAATTGAACCTTACTCCTCCCATTTCCTCCCAACATATCACCATTTAAAATTCTCTTTTTTTAAATTTTACTAGAATTTCTGAACATATTTGTATTACTGGTAAAATTTTCAGGCTGATTTCAAGTCAAAGCTGGATCTCCAATAATCTTCTCAGTCCTCAAGTGGGACTAAACATTCCTTCATTTCTACAAATTTTTGTTTTGCCTGAATTATTTAAGAACATAACTTTTATCTTTTATTATTATAAAAAGAAGTAAACAGGTTTTTTTCAAGTTTTTTCAATTAATATAAAAACTTAGTTTGGCGTGATTTGAGTCCTGTGATAGGACAGATAATGGGAAAATGCAGAAAAAAAAAAACACATGTTCATCAAATATATACACAGAGGTCTCACTTAACAAGTACATACAGTACATGAGAATTTTTTAAATTAGTAGTTGGATTTACAGAATAATTAAAACTTCAGTTATTAGTGTGTGAAATAATAAGATACACTTATTGGTCTTCAGATACTAAGCACCTTTGTAGATATCATATTTATATAGATGGGATATTTAAAATTTACATGTGTTTTTGGATTATGAGCTACCAAAATTCAATTGACATTATGATGAATGAAGAGTAGTGAAAGAACACACACACACACACACACACACACACACACACACACACCATTTTGATGGTTATAATCTGTAGATTTTGATCCAGGGGATGTATAATATGGGGAAATTGCTTAACTGACATTGTTGTTTTCATAAGATACATAACTTTTTTTTTTTCAACTTTTATTAGATATTTTCTTCATTTACATTTCAAGTGTTATCCAGAAAGTTCCCTATATCCTCCCCCCTCCCGGCCCTGCTACCCTACCCACTGGCTCCCACCCCCTGGCCCCAGCGTTCCCCTGTATTGGGGCATATAAAATCTGCATAACCAAGGGGCCTCTCTTCCCACTGATGGCCAACTAGGCCATCCTCTTCTATATATGCAGCTAGAGACACGAGCCCAGGGGGTACTAGTTAGTTCATGGTTATTCTTCCACCTATAGGGTTGAAGACCCCTTTAGCTCCTTGGGTACTTTCTCTAGCTCCTTCTCCTTGGGAACCCTGTGTTCCATCTAAAAGCTGACCTTGAGCTTCCACCTCCATGTTTGCCAGGGATTGGTATATTTTCCCCCGAGACCGCTATATCCGGGCCCTTTCAGCACCATCTTGCTGGCATATGATATAGTGTCTATGTTTGGTGACTGATTGTGGGATGGATCCCTGGCAGTCGCAGTCGTTGCGACCATCTTTTGGATTGAGCTGCACAAATGCTCCCTTTAACTCTTTCCATGTGTGCTTTGTTCTTAATTCTAGGAAGGGGTGACGTGTCCACATTTTGATCTTCCTTCTTCTTGAGTATCATGTGTTTAGTAACTTGTATCTTGGGTAGTCTAGGGCTAATATCCACATATCAGTGAGTACATGTTATGTGAGTTCTTTTGTGAATGGGTTACTTCACTCAGGATGATGGCCTCCAGATCCATCCATTTGCCTAGGAATTTCATATATTTATTGTTTTTAATAGCTGAGTAGTACTCCATTGTGTAAATATACCAAATTTTTTGTATCCATTCCTCTGTTGAGGGACAT
>LR753312.1:538952-549234 GCA_902729485.2 Mus minutoides
TCTCTAAGTTTTTCTTCTTTATATGCTTCTAGTTGTTTATCTTTGTTTTCCTGTATTTCCTTCTTATAGTCCTCCATCATCGTCATGACCAGTGATTTTATATCCATGACCTGTTTGGTATTCTTTTCCTGTAACTCTCTCAGTATTTCCTCTTTAAATGCTTTTAGTTGTTTATCTGTGTTTTCCTGTACCTCTCTAATTTTTTCTTCTTTATATGCTTCTAGTTGTTTATCTTTGTTTTCCTGTATTTCCTTCTTATAGTCCTCCATCATCATCATGACCAGTGATTTTATATCTATGCCCTGCTTTTCTGGTGTGCTGTTGTATCTAGGACTTGATGTGGTGGGTGAGTTTGGGTCTGGTGATGCCAAGTACCCTTGGATTCTGTTGCTTCTGTTCTTGCGCTTTCCTCCTGCCATCTCTGTCCGAGGAGACCTGGCCTTGGTGCAGACCAGAAAGGACCTGCTGTTCTGCCCTGGGCCTTTATCAATCTCCTGGCTGATGTCTCAAGTTCCACGAGATTGGGCCGAAACAGAGGCTGTGTTCCCCTGTTCACCTCACTTCCAGAGATATCTTGGGGAGTCCTGAAAGAGCCTATAGAGTGCACCGAGCCTGAGGCCCGGGCCCTGAGCTCCTGATGTGTTCTTAAAGTCCTGGAGTTGCTGGGCTCAGAGGAAAGATGGCGGGGTTGCGGGTGCTCTGGCTGGGAGAGGCCCAGCCTCCGGTGGGGTGGAGTTTTCGGATCCTGCCCGTGGGGGCAACTGCTGACCCGCTGCTCCCAAAACCACCGCTGCACTGCACTCACACGTAACCCCGATGCGATCTTAAAGTCCTGGGGTGTTCCTAGCTGTGTCCGCTGGGCACAGAGGAAAGATGGCGGTGTGGTGGTGTGGCGGGTGCTCTGGCTGGGAGAGGCCCAGCCTCCGGTGGGGCGGAGTTCTCAGTTCCTGCCCCTGGGGGGAACTGCTGACCAGCTGCTCCCAAAACCACCTCTGCGCTGCACTCACGAGTAACCCCAATGCGATCTTAAAGTCCTGGGGTGTCCCTAGCTGTGTCTGTTGGGCTCAGAGGAAAGATGGCGCGGCGCGGGTGCTCTCGATACATATCTTTTTAAACAAATTGAAAACCACAGTTTTCTTGAGTGAAATCAAATACATACAGATATTTGGATTATAAACTAGTTCTAACAAGAAAATATTTGGAGTAGTGATATAAAACAGAGGACTTACAAAAATTTGCCCATAAACCTTTTTAGAATAGGTCTGTATAGTGGTGTTTACTTTTCTTATGTACTGCTAACAATACTGGAAATATGTTAATCACAGTTTTGGGTACATTTCTTTTTTTTTCACTAACAGCACATTTATTAACAAATACCCAACTGTCTCTTTTTCTCTCTCTTTTTAAAAATAATAGGTTGATCATGCTGTAATTACAAAAAAAAAAAAAAAAAGGTAGAAGTCTGAAGAATAACCACTAAGCATAATGTAAATGGGCATGTGTGAAATGCTATAGAGATATATTCAAATATTTGACTACTTAAAATGTGAAACTTAACACTTTTAGTTGTGAATCATATAACAAAATTTACTCTCTGAGGAAACCCTTTCTTAACAAAACTTTCTGCAATGGTAAATGTCCTTAGTCTTTGGTAGGCAAAGGTGTAGCCTTTGATTATGTTACTGGAGTATTTGAAAGTTTGGAAGTGGAGCCAAGGAACTGAATTATTTTTGTGTGTGATGTCTCATTTATATAAAAGTTATTTTGTTAAGAATTTCATGTCTGTATATAATGTGTTTTGATAAAATTGTACCTCTCATTTACCTCCAGATCTTCCTACATCCTTATCAATTCTTCATCCAAACTTCATATAGTTTTTTTTTTTCCATCGAATCTGTTTAATGCTACATTTTAATTTTAATAGTCATATTTACTAAGCGACTCCCACATTGTACAGGAGATCCTAAATATAAAGGATTTATTCAGCAAATAAGAGTAAAAGGTAAAATTAAAATGAGATAATAGAAAACTGAAATCAGACGATAAGATTATTCTTTCTTTGTCTACTGGATGTTCTGAAGAAAAATATCTAATTTGAAAATGTACTTCATTTAAGAAGTAATTTTGTCATTTGTACCACAGGATAACTTAATAAAGCTTCACATTTGTCTTGAAAAATGATTAACAAATTTAAATGAAACAACCCTGCTGGGAAGATTTCATCTTAGTTAAAATACATTTATTTTAATTTGACTTTCTTAAAAAAAAAACCTCACCTAATGCCGGGCATTGGTGGTGCATGCCTTTAATCCTAGCACTTGGGAGGCAGAGGCAGGCAGATTTCTGAGTTTGAGGCCAGCCTGGTCTACAGAATGAGTTCCAGGACAGCAAGGGCTACACAGAAAAACCCTGTCTCAAAAAAAGACAAGACAAAACAAAAAACAAAACAGAAACAACAACAGCAACAACAAAACAACAACAAAACAACAAAACAACAAAATAAAACAAAACAAAAAAAACTAAAAAACCAAAACCAAACCAAAACAAAACAAAAACCCCTCACCCAATGATATAAGGTTTTCAATAACTTGTAGAAATGCAGTATATAAATTCTTTTGGGGTTAACACATAAGATACAACTAAATAACTATATATTATACCTAAAATGCTTTGGCATTTGTGTAGCATCATGAACACATACTGTTCTGAGTGCTTGTTAAAAATAATGAGAATAGAAGACAAAGCATTGCCCAAGGCACACAAAAGGCTGTGACATGGGTGACATTAACTGAATGTACTTTGACTTGGAAAAATGTCCTGTCATGAAAATAGCATGTATTCTGTGGGAAAGGTAGCTTAAAAACGTATTTGATTCATCCATATACTTTAGTAAATTTTACTGTTAGAAAGTAAGTAGACCAACAATAATATTTTTGTTTAAGACCTGCTTACAGCATAGGTTGAAATTTAATTATAGCTAATCTGATGTACTTTTATTGAAGACCAAAATAGAAGAATTGCAGTTGATTATAACTAGGGTTTTACACACACACACACACACACACACACACACACACACACACACACACACACATATATATATATATATATATATATATATATATATATATATATATATATATACATACATACATACATATATATACATATTCATATCACTGTCATATATATCAATAATAGAAACATAGAAAAATTCTAGAGAAAATTAAATCAATATTCAGTTTCATATTAACTAACTGAAATTAAATGATATGGTAGAGAATATTTAATGTATGGAGATTTGTAAAATATAAAGTAGCATAGCACATAATAGTATTAAAACATCAGTTAGTGTGTAAGTAATTTACTAACTTTTGAATTCAGATTATCCTATAATTTTAGTATACTCTGGCATAAGAGAAAAGTGTATTGTTATTCCATGTTCATTATACTTAGAAAACGTTGTCTTATTTCCATGTTTTTAATATTACAATTAATTTAAAAATATTTCTGAAATAATTGATTTAAGCATTAACTTGCCTATTTGTGCAATTTTAGCAATGTTAAATTTCCACTTTTAAAAATGAGCTTAATATTTTATAATATGTATGTAGGTATTTATTAATTTAATTACATTCCAAACACTGCCTTCCTCCTGGTCCCCAGGGACTCATATGGAAGAGTTTCGTGAATGATTGAAGGCCCTGAAGGGAATAGTAAATTTACAGGAAGATCCACAAGTTCAACTAACCTGGACTCCTGAGAACTCTCAGATACTAAGCCACAAACCAAAGCAAAAATTATTTTTTCTAAAGAAAATTTAAGTATAAGAGTTTTTAGAGAAAAATCTTTATACACTAAAAATATCATGCATTTTGAAAACCCTAGGATTCTTTTTAGATAGGATTACTTTATTTCTAAATCTAAGTATGAAAATAATATATAGAAAACAAATATTATATCAACTTCCTAAATATCTATTATCTATGCATATATATATATATATATATATATATATATATATATATATATATATATATATGTATATGTATACACACACACACACACACACACGCACACATTCATTAAGATGAATTTTTTTAGAGACAGGGTTTCTCTGTATAGCCCTGGCTGTCTTGGAACTCACTCTGTAGACCAGGCTGTCCTCAAACTCAGAAATCCACCTGCCTCTGCCTCTGCCTCTGCCTCCCAAGTGCTTGGTTAAAGGCATGTGCCAGCACTGCCAGGCTTATTAAGATGGATTTAAGATATTAAATTATCTCTCTGTTTAGCTTTCATTTTTTTATTCAAGAATGTTTTTATTCAAAGACCCCTGATGATAGGTTCTAACCAAATATATTTAAATATATTAGCACATCTATAAATCATTATATTTTTTCTTTCAACTTCAAAAGATATTTTAGTCTAGAGTAAAGTCTATTTTATATAATTAACACATTTAGGCTTTGATTTATGCTTTGATTCTTTTTTTGTTTTGTTTTGTTTTTCAAGACTAGATTTCTCTGTATAGCCCAGGCTGTCCTGGAACTCTTCTTCCTCCCAAGTTCTGGGATTAAAGGTGTGCACCTCCACTGCCCAGCTTAGACTATGATTCTTATGCTTACAGATCTTCCTGTAATACCTAAATTTGAACTAAAGTAAACAATCACATACTTGAAGTTTGATCTCTGAAAGTCCAATTTTTAAAGTATTTTTTACAAGTATTTATTGATATTGGTTAAAATGATTTTGAATGAATCATTAAAGGTATATATATATATATATATATATATATATATATATATATATATGTGACAAGCATTCTGCTATCAATTTCATTGCCAAAGATGTACTATTTATTTAACTGTATCTTAATGTGACATGTAATATCAGATGATATAATAGTTTCATTAATTATATAATAGAAAAATGTATAATAAATGACAAGTGTGAATGTTTTCGAAACAGTCAAGATGTTATTTTCCCCCTCAAGTTTCTCAGAAGAATTTCAGTATAAATATAGCCTTATTTTTTAATTATAAAATTAAGTGTTACTTAGAATTTATCCTTTCAACTTTAAGATTATTTGAGTTTGGTCTTACTTCAGATTTTCATTTCTGAATATGCTGAACAGGAATAAAAGAGGACAATTAAATGCTAATGTCCTTTAAATCTCTGAAAGCTGGGACTGTTATCAAAGTACACCTCCAATGGGGAAAACCAACAACATAATATTCATAAATGGATCTTTATTAGCATTGTAAGTTTTAATTAAAACGAGAATGTAACACTAATAGGATCAAGTAACTTTGACTTCATTACAATTATCACAATCCTTGTTAGTATTCATAGCTGGATAATTAGTTACATTGTATACACTTGTTATGAATGTTCCCACATGGAACCTTATATGTTGGACATTGACCTATTTAGTAATTATAAATCAAGACTTCAAAGAAAAAGTTAGTTTGTAAAACTTATCATTTTTCACATAATAACTTTTAATCTACTATTACAAAGTAAATGTAGGATAGTGTTCAACTTTACTATTACTCAGATTACTTTTGATCAATTATTTTTGTATATCTGATTTGTAAATAATTTTCAGTTTTAAAATATTTTAAAATAAAAATTATTTACATCTTAGAAATAAAATAACTATTACCCACTAAAACTAAATAGACCCAAACTGTGTATATCTCATTGTATTGTGGTAAATTTTATGAATGCTAGAGAGAATCACTCATTAAGCTAAGACCAAAATGTACTTAAAAAGGGTCCAGTAAATGGAGTAGCTGTTAAAGGCTATGGTCCACAAAGAAAAAGACAAAAAGGTATTTAAATAAAAATAAGTAACTGTTACACAACTCTTATAAGAAGATCTTTCTATCATAAAATCTGGTTGTTAAGACTCATAATTCTGATCAATGACAGCATTGTATAGCTATAGGAAATGTAGGTAATGTGTTTAGTATGAATTATTCCTTTTGTCTACACTTCTAGCATCAATAACAGCAGTATGCTGTGGAAACACTATCACTGAACTGAGGAATGTTCTTTTAATCTTAGAGCAAAGAATCAATGTATGAGTAAAACATTTACTTCAAAAATTCTAATTTTTATATCACAGATGTGTGTTTTAAGCAGTAAGGTAATTTTGATAAAAGTTCTAATTTCATTTATGTTTTCTCTAGAAAATAGTTGATATAACTTTGCTTTGCTCAAGATGTATGACCTTAATCTCAATATGTCAAGATAGAAATACTTTTTAAATTTTTTTCAGCAGAAAATATAAATTGAACATAAAAATGTTCTCACTTCAAAATAAAATAAGAGGGCCTGGTGAGATATCTCAGTGGTTACGATCACTAGTTGCTTTTGCAGAGGACCCAGGTTTGGTTCTCAGTATTCACATGACGACACACAACCACCTATAACTCTAGTTGCAGAAGATCATGATGCCTTCTTCTGATATCTGTGGGTACCAGGAGCATGGCAAGAAGACATACATACAGGCAAAATATTTATACATGTAGAATAAATCTTAAAAGTAAGACACACACAGACACACACAAATATGCACAGTATACTCCCATATTCAGAGATAAAACATATTTACTATATAAATTTAATAGCCTTCCTTTTAATTGATTAATATATTTTCAATTTCATGAAGCCAGATCAGAAAATATAAATAAAAATAACACAATGGCATAGTGGATCAAATGATTTGCTTTAAAAGTATAATTATTCTTAATCTAATTAACTAATTACATCCCAAATGTTGTCCCCTTTTCCTATCTCTCCTACAGTGCTCCAACCCCACCTCATCTTCCCTTATCCTCTGACTGGATGGGGTGCCCCCTACCCTAGTGAATCAAATCTCTGCAGTGTTAGGTACATCCTCTTTCACTGTGGCAAAAAAAAAAAAAGCCGCTCTATATGCCAGGGTCCTCAGATCAGCCAAGTCCCTATATGAGTTTTGGTTGGTGACTCAGTCCCTGAGTGCTGTCAAGGTTCCAGGTAACTTGACACTATTTGTCTTTCTGTGGTGTTCTTATCTACTTCAGGGCCTTCAGTCCTTCCCAATATAGAGCTGAGTCTTCTTGGAAAGAAAAAGAAAAGGCTCCAGGTTGACAAATGGTGGGGTAACAGAAAGGAACCGGTCACTGTCAGAAACTTCTGCAGTGATGTTCAGAACATGATCAAGAGTGTTACATTTGGCTTCTGTTACAAGATGAAGTCTGTGTATGCTCACTTCCCCATCAGTGACATTTTTCAAGAGAATGGGTCTTTGGCTTAAACCTGACATTTCTTGGGTGAAAAATACATTCACAGAGTTTGGATGAGGACACGTGTTGCCTGTTCTGTCTCTCAAGCCCAGAAAGATGAATTAATCCTTGAATAAAATGATACTGAATTTGTTTCAAATTCAGTGGCACTGATTCAACACACCACAACATTTAAAAACAAGGATATCAGTAAGTTTTTGGACAGCATCTTTGTGTCTGAGAAGGGAACCATGCAGAAGGCTGATGAGTGAGACCTGTTTCCTAGATCCAGAAAAAAGATCCTGATCACAAGTACAATTTGGGCTCTTTGGGAGCAATAAAAGACTTTTGTTAGAAAAAACAAACAAACAAACAAAACAAAAACAAAAAGAATACTGGACCTCCATCCAATGTTTGGCTGTTGATATCTGTATCTGTTTCTGTCAGCTGCTTGGTGGAACTCCTCAGAGTACAGTTATGCTAGGCTCCTGTCTGCAAGCATAACATTATCATTAATAACATCAGGGATTGGTGCTTGCCTACGGAATGGGTCTCAGTTTAGGCTGGTTATTGGTTGGCCATTCCTCAGTCTCTACTCCATCTTTGTCCTTGCATTGCTTTTGGACAGGACAAATATTGGGTGTTGTGGGTGGGTTGCTGTCCTTATCCCTCTACTGGGTGGTTTTGCTTGGCTACAGGAGGTAGCCTCTTCTGGTTTCATGCCCCCACTGTTAGTGTGCTCAGATAGGGTCACTTGCATTGGGAGATTCTCTTAACCTAGATCTCTAGGGCTTCTTCAGATTCCCCCTACTAGCCCACTCCAGGCAGCTACATATTACCATTCATTTTCCTGGCCCTCTTTCCCGTTTCTTCCCCGACCTAGTCCTGACATCCACATTCCTCTCTCAATCCCCTCTCCCATCTAGTTCCCTCTTTCTCTCTGCCTCCTATGGCTAGTTTATTCCCCCTTCTTAGTGAAAATCAATCATCATCACTTGGGCTTCTCTTCTTGTTTAGCTTCTTTGGGTCTGTGTGGTATATCATGAATACCCTTAAATTTATGGCTAATATCTACTTTTCAGTGAGTACATATCATGCTTGTCCTTCTGGGCTGGGTTACCTCACTTATGATATTTTCTAGTTCAGTCTATGTGCCTTCAAAATTAAATGTAGTTTTCTTAGAAATAACGTTTAGCTTCCAGGCACAACTAGGTATATCCATAGAAGTCAAACTTCAGTTTAGTCTAATAACCCAGAGCCTAATTTTCTTTAACAGTTTTTTTTTATTAATTTTTTATGTATTTACATTTCAAATGTTGTTCCCCTTCCCTGTCTCTCCTCTTCACAACCTCCCCACCTCATCCCCACTTTGCCTCTAAGAGGGTCCTCCCCCACCTTCCCACCCACCTCTGCCTCACTGCTCTACCACTCCCCTTAGCTTGGGGGAAACAAGACTTCACAGGACCAAACATCACTCCTCACATTTATGCCAAATAGGGCCATCATTTGCTCCATATGTAACAGGAGCCATGGACAGACTCATGTATACTCTTTGGTTGGTGGTTTAGTTCATGAGAGCTCTAACGTGTCCAGTTAGTTGTTAGTGTTCTTCCTATGGGTTTTCAGTCCTCTGCATCTCCTTCAGTCCTTCCCCTAACTCTTCAATTGGGGTCCCTGGGATCAGTCCTGTGACTGGCTGTATCTGTCTGTATCTTAATCAGGTACTTGCAGAGGTTCTCAGAGTTCAGGTATACTAGGCTCCTCTCTGCAAGCACTTCTTGGCATCAGCAACAGTGTTTGGGTTTGTTTGCAGATGGGAAGGATCCCAAGGTGGTGCAGTGTCTGGATGGCCTTTCCTTCAGTCTGCTTCATTTTTTGTCCCTGTGTTTCCTTTAGACAGGAACAATACTAGGTTAAAGATTTTGAGATGAGTGGTTGACTCCATCCCTTTATTGGGGGCTATATCTATCTACTGGAGGTGGCCTCTTCAGGTTCTATCTCTTCTCTGGTGGGTATTTTGGCCAATGTCATCCCTATTGTGTCCTAGGAGCCTCTTGCATCCCTAACATCTGAGACCTTCTAGTAGTTTCCCCTGTTCCCCACATACTACATACTTCTACATACTTATATTCATTCTCCTGGCACTCTAACTTCTCTCCTGTCTCTGCAATGTTCAATATTAACTTTTTTTTTCTTGTGGAATGTTTATCTTTCCTAATTTTATTTTGGGAAAATATTACAAAATATTTAATCTAGAAATGAAAAATCATCACTATTAGATTGATAAGTCTATCAAAATATGGTATATGCACACATATTTAAAAATGAACATATATACTAAATTAATGTTAATTCTTTATGATTATTCTTAAGAAACCTATTTCTTATTATTTTATCTATTTGAAGAATGTTTAAGGGTATTACTTTTTAATTGTTATAGTAACAGAGCTCTATATTGATAGGTTATCTAAGAAAAAGTAGTATGTATTTATATTGTAGGAAAGATATATTAGAAACAATAAGCATAAGGTTGGTTTCATTAAATATAGTAGGTATTCACTGATTTGTATTATCTAATCTAACCTGGCTCTTGAGATCTCATTTAGATCTGGATAACATGAAAAGTACTAGAAAATTTTTTTCTTTAGATTCATATATATATATATATATATATATATATATATATATATATATATAAACCTTTTAAATTTAATCTTTAAAGTGAGTGTAATTTAAAACAATGGAAAGTGATATACTCTGTCTTACTTCAGTATTAAATAACCATAAATATCTTGGTACCATTCCAATAATCTTTTTTTTTTTTCAACTTTTATTAGATATTTTCTTCATTTACATTTCAAGTGTTATCCAGAAAGTTCCCTATATCCTCCCCCCTCCCGGCCCTGTTACCCTACCCACCCGCTCCCACCCCCTGGCCCCGGCATTCCCCTGTATTGGGGCATATAAAGTCTGCATAACCAAGGGGCCTCTCTTCCCACTGATGGCCAACT
>LR753312.1:549334-582794 GCA_902729485.2 Mus minutoides
CCTGGCATATGATATAGTGTCTATGTTTGGTGACTGATTGTGGGATGGATCCCTGGCAGTCGCAGTCGTTGGGTCCATCCTTTGGATTGAGGTGTACAAATGCTCCCTTTAACTCTTTCAATGTGTGCTTTGTTCTTAATTCTAGGAGGGGGTGACATGTCCACATTTTGCTCTTCCTTCTTCTTGAGTATCATGTGTTTAGTAAATTGTATCTTGGGTAGTCTAGGTTTCTGGGCTAATATCCACATATCAGTGAGTACATGTTATGTGAGTTCTTTTGTGAACCATTCCAATAATCTTAATTTGATTCATTTGGTGAGCAGCCAATACTAATGTATTGAGGGAGAAAATAGGTTTGAAAATAGTCATTGTCTTCATGGAGCTTAATAATGGCAATCTTATCAAATGCTATTTATACTACTAATAATGGAATTTTCAGCAGTTTACAGTATACTAGGTTTACAGTTAGGGAACTGATAGTTCATCAACATTTTTGTAAAGAATAATTTTGGCTTACAAAATAAATGCTGTTTTAGCAACAGACAGGTAGATCAATGGAATAGGATCAAAGACCCAGAAGTGAATCCACATACCTATGGTCACCTGATCTTTGACAAGGGAGCTAAAACTATCCAGTGGAAAAAAGACAGCATTTTCAACAAATGGTGCTGGCACAACTGGCAGTTATCATGTAGAAGACTGGGAATTGATCCACTCTTATCTCCTTGTACTAAGGTCAAGTCTAAGTGGTAGAAGGATCTCCACATAAAACCAGAAACACTGAAACTTATAGAGGAAAAAGTGGGGAAAAGCCTCGAAGATATGGGCACTGGGGAAAGATTCCTGAATAGAACAGCAAAGGCTTGTGCTGTAAGATCAAGAATTGACAAATGGGACCTCATAAAGTTGCAAAGCTTCTGTAAGGCAAAAGATACTGTCAACAAGACAAAAGGGCCACCAACAGATTGGAAAGGATCTTTACCAATCCTAAATCAGATAGGGAGCTGATATCCAATATATATAAAGAACTCAAGAAGGTGGACACCAGAAAATCAAATATCCCCATTAAAAAGTGGGGCACAGAGTTAAACAAACAATTCTCAACTGAGGAATACTGAATGGCTGAGAAGCACATGCAAAAATGTTCAACATCCTTAATCATCAGGGAAATGCAGATCAAAACAACCCTGAGATTCCACCTCACACCAGTAAGAATGGCTAATATCAAAAATTCAGGTGACAGCAGATGCTGGTGTGGATATGGAGAAAGGGGAACACTCCTCCATTGTTGGTGGGAATGCAAGCTTGTTCAACCACTCTGGAAATCAATCTGGCTGTTCCTCAGAAAATTGGACATAGTACTACTGGCAGATCCTGCAATACCTCTCCTGGGCATATATCCAGAAGATGTTCCATCTGGTAATAAGGACACATGTTCCACCATGTTCATAGCAGCCTTATTCATAATAGCCAGAAGCTGGAAAGAACCCAGATGTCCCTCAACATAGGAATGGATACAGGAAATGTGGTACATTTACACAATGGAATACTACTCAGCTATTAAAAACAATGAATTCATGAAATTCCTAGGCAAATGGATATATCTGGAGGGTATCATCCTGAGTGAGGTAACCCAATCTCAAAAGAACTCACATAACATTTACTCACTGATAAGTGGATTTTAGCCCAGAAACCTAGACTACCCAAGATACAATTTACTAAACGCATGAAACTCAAGAAGAATGAAGATCAAAATGTGGACACTTTGTCCCTTCCTAGAATTAGGAAAAAAGCACACATTGAAGGAGTTACAGAGATCAAGTGTGGAGCTGAATCAAAAGGATGGACCAACCAGTGACTGCTCCAGCTGGGGATACATCCCATAATTAGCCACCTAACATAAACACTATTGCATATGCCAGCAAGATATTGCTGAAAGAGCCCTGATATAGCTGTCTCATGGGAGGCTATACCAGTGCCTGCAAGCATAGAAGTGGATGCTCACAGTCAGCTATTAGATGGAACACAGGGTTCCCAAGGAAGGAGCTAGAGAAAGTACCCAAGGAGCTGAAGGGGTCTTCAACCCTATAGGTGGAAGAGCAACATGAACTAACTAGTACCTCCAGAGCTCATCTCTCTAGCTGCATATATAGAAAAAGATGGCCTAGTTGGCCATCATTGGGAAGAGAGGCCCCTTGGTCATGCAAACTTTATATGCTCCAGTACAGGGGAATGCCAGGGCCAATATGGGGGGAGTCGGTGGGGTGGGTAGGGGAGCAGGTTGGGGAATGGGGTGGGTTTAGGGGATTTTTGGGAGAACATGTGAAATGTAAATGAAGAAAATATCTAATAAAAATGGGAAAATGCTGTTTTGATGACATTGAAATGCATATTGTCAGAATTAATAATTGCTATATTAATTATCGAACTTTATATATGTCTCCAATTATTTTCCTATATAATAAAAAGAAACAATATATCTTTATATAACAGTAATGATAATACACTAATTAATAAAAATAATAAATGTTTTTTTTCAAATTTCTTTAATGCCATGAAGAAACGTGTTTGCTAAATAATAATTTTAATAAATAATAATTTTAATCTATAGTTTAATATTATTCATTAGTAACTTTCCCAAGATCTGATGTCTTATATTCTTTTAAAAAAGTATCATATAAACTAAATTTACTTTTTCATACATATTTTATATGTGTACAGAGAAAATATGACAGCATTATTTTCTTTCTCAATCAATGACACTGGCTCCACATTTACTTTTGGAACTAGTTCAATGTTAAGAAAATATTCTTCCATTTATCTTCTTTAGGTTAACTCTTAAAACAGATGACTCTCATTTGTCTCTGCAACCTCCTGCTTCTCCATATGACTATGATGCTGTTAATATGAATAGTTTTCCATATACTGCTTCTTACATCTAAATTTTATTTACTTCTCATTCACATGCCATTTTAAAAATATTTTCTCCTATTTTTTTATCACTCTGAGAACTTTTTGCTTTTGTTTTCCTATTTTTTTTCCATATAAGTTCAGTCATGATTATCTTTTTATGGTGGACTTTATACGAATGATATTCAATGATGTTTTTTGTGTTTTAGATCTTTGGCTGTTCTAAATGCAAGGCTTTATGAGTATTGTTCTTCAAGATTTGCTATCATCAGCCCTACATTATGCTCACACTTCTTGGTTTATGTCCTTTGAGGATGATGGTTTATTTAGAACGATCCTATTAAAACAGTTTGGCAAAAAATAAATGTCGTAAACCCTATGAAGACCTTGCTGTCGGCAATGGAAATAATAAAATAAATAGTTAACAGAAGAATAATGTGTCCTTCTAAATAACTCAAAGACACATAAATTTTAGAAAAAAAAAACAGTTAATGGATCATAAATAAATTAAGAAGTATAGAACCTTATAGATTGCTTTCATTAGAGGATAATGTTTCAAGTCCATGAATAATTATATTAATGAATACAAGAGTTTATATAGATATCATAAATGTGGAAAATAATATCTCTCTTAGTTAATACCTAATAAATATTCCATTACTCCCAGAAAATCAACTACCTTCAGTAACAAATAAATAAATGTAAAATGAAGGAAAGTGAAGGTGGCTAAATAAAAAGTTTATCAGTTTCTATAGTTGATTATTTCATTCTCTTATCTTCTCACTCTGCTTTTCCCTCTGTGTACTTAAGTACTTTTTAAATACATTCTTGGAACATTTAAATCTTTTAACTTAGCATGAATAAATTTATTGCTATGGTAACAACTGCAAATAGCCTTACCATCTCCACCAAACATATTGTTTATCTAAGTTGCTGTTCCTATGAGGGATGTTTTTACAAGAATATAGAAATCACCACAATCTCATTTTTAATGCTTTAGGATGTATGGTATTAGCATGGAAATGTCTTTTAGTAGAAGTTCTTACAGGACTGGAAAAGTAAAAATGTCATTATTGCTGACAGAACATGCAGTTTTTTCTTGGAACATTACTCACTGATTTCTGCATGAGCTAAAGTAATGTTTCTATCTGTATGCTTTAAGAATATTAAAGTTTTCCTCAATCCATTTTTTTTCAAAACTCTTTCGATGAATTTTCAGGTGATGGAAATTCGTTCTAAAACTTTAATGATGTTTATTTACAATAAAACTCCTAATCATGAAAATTAGAATTTTAATACATACATAGTTCTCATGTAGAAAGCTATGAATGTTTGCATGTAGGATAACTAAATTAATAAAAGTGATGTTCCAAACACTTTGGTTCTTTGCCCGGTGAGGGATCAACAGTGTCAACCAGACAGAACCCCCAGATCTTCCAGGGAATGCATCACCAGAGAGATCCATGGCTCTGACCACATATGTGGCAGAGAATGGCCTTGTTGGAAATCGGTTTGAAAAGTGACCCTTGGCCCTGTGGCGGTTTGATGCCCCAGTGTAGGGGAATGACAAGGCAGGAAAGCAGGAGTGGGTGAGAGGGTGGAAGAGTACCCTCATAGAGGCAGGAGGAAGGGAAGTGGGATATGGCGTTTCCGAAGGGGAGAGCTGGAAAAGGGATAACATTTGAAGTGTAAGTAAAGAAAATACCCATTAAAAAAATAGACAAAAAGAAAGCTGTATTTTAAATTATTTGTTTATTTTTTAATGTTTTATACTACAGATTTTATTCCCCACTGGTCCACCCTCCAACTGTTCCTCATCGCATACCACTTCCCCATACCACTGTCTCCACGAAGATGTCTCCAACACCCATCACCCACCCAACCAAACCTCTGACTCCCTGGGGTCTCCAGTCTCCTGAGGGTTAGGTGCATCTTCTCTGACTGAATCCAGACCAGGCAGTCCTCTACTGTATATGTGGTGGGGGCCTCATATCAGCTGGTGTATGCTGCCTGTTTGGTGGTCCAGTGTTTGATAGATGTCAGGGGGTTTAGGGTAATTGAGATTGCTGGTCCTCCTAAAGGAACGCCTTCCTCCTCAGCTTCCAGCTTTTTTGGTTGGGTTCATATATCTGTGTCTGACTCTTTCATCTGCTTGTTGGATCTTTCAGAGGGCAGTCATGATAGGTCCCTTTTTGTGAGCACTCCATAGCCTCAGTAATAGTATCAGGTCTTGGGACTTCCCCTTGAGCTGGATCCCTTGGGCCTGTTGCTGGACCTACCTTTCCTCAGGCTCCTCTCCATTTTCATCCCTGTAGTTCTTTCAGACAGCAAAAATTATAGGTCAGAGTTTTGACTATGGGATGGCAACCCCCTCCCTCACTTGATGCCTTGTCTTCCTGCTGGAGGTGGGCTCTATAAGTTCCCTTTCCTGATTCTAGAGCTTTTCATCTAAGGTTTCGCCCTTTGATTCCTCTTACTTCCCTGGTCTCTGGTCCATTCTGGAGGGTCCCCCCAACCTCCTACCTCCGAGATTCCTTATTTCCATTTATTCTGCTTGCCCTCAGAGCTTCAGTCATTTTCCCTCACCTAATACCAGGTCAGGTTCCTCTCTTGCCTCGTGCTATTCACTTTGTCTCCAAGGTCTCTCTCTCCCTCCCCCCTTGTGATTGCTTTCTTCTCCCTCCCAAGTGGGACTGAGTCATCCTCACTTGGGTCCCTCAAATTCTTGAACTTTTTGAGATCTGTGTACTTTATCTTGGGTATTCTTTACTTTTTTTTTTTTTTTTTTTTTTTTTTTTTTTTTTTTTTGTGGCGGGTTTTTTTTTTTTTTTTTTTTTTTTTTTTTTTTTTTTTTTTTTTTTTTTTTTTTTTTTTTTTTTTTTTTTTGCCAATATCCACTTATTAGTGAGTACAAACCATGCAGGTCCTTTTGGGCCTGAGTTACCTCACTAAGAATGATATTTTCTAGTTCTATCCATTTGCCTGCAAAACCCAGGATGTCCTAGTTCTTAATAGCTGAGTAGTATTCCATTGTGTAAATGAACCAACCCATTTTCAGCATGCATTCTTCTGTTGTGGGACATATATAAGAGCATAATTCCATTATGTGGAATTAAATACTTTCATTTGTTCTATATGTCTTTGTTGACTATTTTATATGATACCTTTATTTATATCTAGTCTTTTATATATCTCAAATGTTAAGACATTTAGGACAAAATTAATTTACATTTAGGACAAAAACCAGGTTATTCTTTCTTTGAGGAACAGTTTTTACACATGTGCTGGTTAGATTTTCTCAACCTACCCAAACCTAAGAGACACCAGGGAAAAGAAAATCTCAACTGAGGAAACGTCTTCATCATATTGCTTTGTGGGCATGCCTTCCAGGGACAATATTATCTGATGATGGATGTGAGAAGGCACATCCCACTGTGGACAGTGTCGTTCCTACGCAGGATGTCCTAAGTAGTAGAAGAAAATTGCTTAAGCATGAAATAGTCATGGAGAGCCAGCCAGTAAGCAGCATCCTTCCATAGACATTTTTTTCATTTCTTGCTTTCAGGTTCCTGACTTAGTTCATGCCTTGGCTTCCCTGTATGATAAACTATAACCGATGAGCTATGTAAACCCTTTCCTTCCCACATGTTGCTTTAGATTGTTATATTTAGCACAACAACTATAACTCACAATGATATTTCCTGTAGAGCTCAGACTTTATGTGTAGACTAAAGAAATATTTAGTTTTATGTTTTGTATTTGTTTTGGTGTAAATATACTTACATTTCTTTTATTCTTATTTATTTTATGTACCTTTTACATTCTATAAAAATAGGGATGACTGTATCATATATCCTCTAATCAATGCACAGAATTTTCAAAATGAAAATAAAACAGATAATCATATGCTTAGTGAAAATATCTCAAAAGTCAAAGTACCCCATTTATTCCTGTTTTTCAAATTTATGTTCCTTGCCCTCTTTTTTTTTTTTTTTTTTTTTTTTTTTTTTTTTTTTTTTTTTTTTTTTTTTTTTTTTTTTTTTTTTTCTGATGCTCTCATTTACTTTAGGGTAGAGAATGCCCACCTGGGTCTGGAGAGATGGCTCAGCTGTTAAAAGGCGAGGCTCACAACATATAAGAGAATTGTCACCTGGTATGAATGAAGTCAACTATTGAACTTACTTCAAATATAGTTTCAATTTATTTTAGCAGTGCAACTCTTAGGCTAAGTTATCTTTGTTGAAAAAGGCTTAGTATATGAAGAGTTATCTAGCAACAGACAGACTATCATCAAAAGCATACATAATGAATCCTTTTTGAGTTGATACTGTTCATCTTATGTAGTGCTCACAATGCTAAATAGGCAAGAAAATGACATGCAATACAGACATAATTGATTAAGAATTATGTTATTACTGTGTACAAATTTTCTATTCCTTTCATCATGATTCAAACTATTTGACTTTAGGCTCCACATACTTACTCTTTAGATGTCTGGGCAAAATCTAAACAATGGCAGTTTTCAGATCTCAAATGTTATTGACTTTTTCCTCTACATATTTTTTTCTAAATTGCTGTCATAAGTCCAATTGCTTAAATCCTTACAGAAGTGCTTGAACTTTATACGCAAATAATAATTTCTAGCAGATCTAAGAGTTTGAATACTTTTTACAGGAAAAAAAAAAGATTCAACTTCATCGGCCTAAAATTTTGAGTCAGAGTGGTTTGTAGTTCACCTCATTGTGCTAATTTGAAGATTATAGTTGTCACCAATGCATAATTAAATTTGAATTAAAATTGTATTCGGTTTTTCTTCATTAATGGGCATTTCAAAGAATGAGGTCACAAACATCAGTCATCCTTCAAAACATCATGTTTTTATTCCTTTAGTGGAGTGGTTCTCATCCTTCCTAATGCTTAATCCTTTCACACAACTCCTCATGTTCTGCTAACCCCAAACATAATATAATCTTGCTACTGTTATGAATAATAATTAAAAAAAAGACAACCCCTGTGAAATTGCTATTCTACTCCAAAGAAGTTAGTGGATTTGCCCATTTTCCCCCTCAGGCATTCAGGTATTACATATATATCCTATACTATTAGCATACAAAATAGTTTCTTTAATGACAAGATTTAATTTTGTCCTTAAAATGGTATTTAAGTAGTGTCTCATTGAATTAGGTATAATGCTGAATTTTATTTTAGTTACCAGTGTTCCATGTCATAAATATTTTCATTAGACACTGTTCACAAATTTCAATGCCTAACTGAATAAATAAACACATTTCATGTAGAGGTACTTCAAATCCTTCTTATTTTTTTAGAGGCAGTCTGCTGTAGCATAAACCTAATAAAATAATTAAATTTATTTCAAGGACTTGTCTAGATAATATAGTGAATAACAGCACAAACATAGATAACTCTGATGATAATAAAATCAATTAAATCTCAAAGTGTGGGGAAAAGTTCACTGACTTTGATAATATGGCTTAACTTTTGCTTACTAGGTTCTTAGATTTATATTATTTATTACTTTTTCAGCAATTTAGAAATTTCAAATGATGTCTATCATTTTGTTTAAATATAAGTATATTATACATATTTACCAATCCATTTCCTGTCAAATGACATGCTAAATTTTAAAATATGTATTGACGAATGGTCACGTCTTGAGAAAATGTGATTCCATTAAATAAGCATATAGTAAGCCAAATACAACCTCAAAGTCTGTCATATGAAATTATTATACATGAATGAAGTATGTCTCTCCTCCTATCACCTTCCTTTAAAACCTATTTCTATTAAAATAAGTTGGTGTATAGCTAGTTAGAGTAGAAGGGACTATTTATTTATTTATTTATTTTAATTTTTGAAATTTTTGGCATATATATATATATATATATATATATATATTTAAAATTATTAGATATTTTTTCATTTGCATTTCAAATGCTCTCCCGAAAATCCCCTATACACTCCCCCCACCCTGCTCCCCAATCCACCCACAACTGCTTCCTGGCCCTTCATTCCCCTGTACTGGGGCATATAATCTCTACAAGACCAAGGGCCTCTCCTCCCATAGATAGCCAACTAGGCCATCCTCTGCTATATATGCAGCTAGAGACAAGAGCTCTGGGGGTACTGGTTAGTTCATATTGTTGTTTCTTCATTGGGGGTCCTGTGTTTCGTCCAATAGATGACTGTGAGCATCCACTTCTTTATTTCCCAGGCACTGTCATAGCCTCAAAAGAGACAGCTTTATCAGGGTACTTTCAGCAAAACCTTGCTGGCATATGCAATATTATCTGCATTTTGTGGATGATTATGAGATTGATCTCTGGGTGGGGCAGTCTCTGGATGGCCCTTCCTTCCATATCAACTCCAAACTTTGTCTCTGTAACTCCTTCCATGGGTATTTTGTTCCCCATACTAAGGAGGAACGAAGTATCCACATTGTGGTCTTCCTTCTTCTTGATTTTCATGTGTTTTGCAAATTGTATCTTGGGTATTCTAAGTTTCTGGGCTAATATCCACTTATCAGTGAGTGCATATCATGTGAGTTCTTTTGAGATTGGGTTACCTCACTCAGGATGATATCCTCCAGATCCATCAATTTGCCTAAGAATTTCATAAATTCATTCTTTGTAATTGCTGAGTAGTACTCCATTGTGTAAATGTACCACATTTTCTGTATCCATTCCTCTGCTGAGGGACTTCTGGGTTCTTTCCTGCTTCTGGCTCTTATAAATAAGGCCGCTATGAACATAGTGGATCATGTGTCCTTATTACAAGTTGGAACATCTTCTGGGTATATGCCCAGGAGAGGTATTGCTGGATCTTCTGGAAGTACTAAATCCAATTTTCTGAAGAACCACCAGACTGATTTACAGAGTGTTTGTAAAAGCTGGAAATCCCACCAGCAATGGAGGAGTATTCCCACTTCACCACATCCTTGCCAGCCTCTGCTGTCACCTGAATTTTTGATCTTAGCAATTTTGATGGTGTGAGGTGAAATCTCAGGGTTGTTTTGATTTGCATTTCCCTGATGATTAAGGATGTTGAACATTTTTTCAGGTGCTTCTCAGCCATTCTGTATTCCTCACTTGAGAAATCTTTGTTTAGCTCTGTACAACATTTTTTAATGGGGTTATTTGATTTTCTGGAGTCCAGTTTCTTGAGTTCTTTCAGTTTCTTGAGTTCTTTGTATATATTGGATATTAGTCCCCTATTGGATTTAGTATTCATAGAAATCCTTTCTCAATCTGTTGGTGCCTTTTTGTCTTATTGACAGTGTCTTTTGCCTTACAGAAGCTGTAAGATTAAACTAGAAATACTCCTATTTCAAACACGGGCTGTTTGAGTATCCCAAGAACCACGAGAGACCTGTCTTGATGCAAATTGCAAGAGGACTTTATTTATCAGCTAGCTGAGGATGAGCTCCTTTCACCCCAAGGGGCTGGGGAGTTTGACCAGGAGCAGCAACAGTAGGGGGCTTTTAAGGAAAAAGTGAGAAGTTGGGAGGAGTTGGGAGGAGTTAGGCTACAGCTCTTCTCTGGGCAGGGGGGTGGGGTAGCCTTGCTGAAGGACAAAGAGAGGGAGTGAGTTGTCCTTGGAGTTATCTCTGGGTCTCTGACACAGACAGTCAGGCTAGGTCTTCTTGCTAACAAAGAGCTTCTCACTGGCTGTATTCTCAGAGATTGGGAAACAGGCCTTGGGGGAGCATTCAAAGGCTGTACATTTCAGGGGGAAACACTTTGGGGGTCTTTCATTCCCCACTTCTTCTAGTGTATAATCCTAATCTTAGGACTAGAAAAATTAAACCTCTGTCCCAGCACAGTCTATATCAGCCTCTTTTCTTGCTAGGTGGTCATTTATCTCGTTCTGCGGCGGGGTGGTGTCCTTGTCATGACTTGTGTCTTTGTAGTCATCATCCTGGTCTGTCATGAGGGAAGGGACTGCACTCTCTGGGCCCTTGAGCCGGCCTGGCTCTGTGCCTCTCTGTGCAGTACCCCCTTAGCACTGGTCAGCTCTCTCTTTTTGAGTAGGCCTTCTGGAACTGTTTTTACACTTGTTGTCTCACTCACTTGAACGTCTTGAGCCTAGAGAATAAAGGCTGGGAAAGCAGCAGTCAGCACTATGTACAGAGGCTATTTTTAACAGTGGAGGAGGTTCTCCCATAGAGTAATTTATAGGGGGGTCAGACCAAACTGTCTAAGGGTGTTCTTAACCCTGAAGGGCACAAAGGGTACAAGTGTTATCTAACCATTAAAGCCAGTCTCCGCTGTCAATTTTCTTTAATGGGTCTACCTATCCTATTCTCTTATCTGTCCTGAACCTTGGAGCCTGTATGTACAGTGTAACTTCTAATCGATCCCCAATATCTTGGCCATTTCCTGACTTACTTACCTGGGCAACGAATATTACCTTGGGTATCTCAAACCTTGGGAAGGTTTCTTTTAGGATCTTCTTGGCTATTATATAAAATCTATCCTGCATTGGTCATAGCACAGGTCTTGCAGCTTTTGACTATTTTGTCAAGTCTGAGAGTCTTTTTTCCTGTGGGAGGACTAGTTTTCCTTTACCAGTCCTAATTGGTCTATAACTTGATAGTGGTCTTTCTGACATCATAATAATCTTTAGGCTCTTTGACTGCCAGGATCCCTGTTCCTTGTGCTGCCTGTTTGGCGGTTAGATCTGCCATCCGATTCTCTTTAACCACAGCATCTTATGTCTTTCACTGCAAATGTCAACAACCCTTTATCTATATATTACTCCGTGTAGTAGCAAAAGCATGCCTGCTGTCAATGTAGACTTCCCTTTTGTCATTCGCAGAGCTTGTATCAGAGTCACAAGTTCAGCTTTCTTGACTGATGTCTTTTCAGGGAAGTTGTTGACCTAGATCATTTGTTTTCTGTCCACCACTGCTGTCCCCACCTTCCGCTTACCTTCAGCCACGAAGCTACTGCCATTCGTGTATCAGCTCAGACTCCCAGGCAAAGGCTGATCTTCCAGATCATTTTGAGCACCAGGTTCTTCTGCCAGAATATCAGCACAGTGAGGAGTCATCAGTCCCAGACGGCAGGGTAGCGGGAATAAGGACAGCAGGGGGAGCACATAAGAGCATTGGTCATCCATTGATCAGGAGCTGTTGGATAATGCTTTCAAGAACATGGGGTGTCACTATGAGCTTATCGGTATCCTTGACAAGCAGGGCTACAGCAGCAACAGTTTTCAAACAGGAAAGCCACCTGCTGGCAATAGGGTCTAACTTCTTAGAATCCCAAAGTCTGAGTAAGGAATCCTCTGGTAACTCTTCTCTCATCAGGCAAGGACAAGGCTATTAGTAAAGTCTTTTTAATTTTTTAAAGGCTTGCTGACGATCTGGAATCCACACAAACACCTCTCCTTTCTTAGTTAGGGGGTACAACGGGGTAGCTAAGGTTGTAAACCCATGTATCCAGAGCCTGTAGAGGCCAACGGTGTCCAAGAATTTTCACAGTCCCAAATAAGCAACTTCATTCCGACACAGGTGAGGCTCCCCAGCTGGGACTCAGCACCCCAACTCACTTAATTCTGTTCTTCTGTTGCCCAGATTTCTGGATACCTGATCTGTCTAGGTCCTGTCTTCTCTTTTCTTCTGTGGCCAAGATTCTAGTCTATGATCCCTCTTGTTCTCTTTCTTTTGCCTCCCGTCTCTCTCTCTCTCTCTCTCTCTCTCTCTCTCTCTCTCTCTCTCTCTCTCTCTTTCTCTCTCTTACTTTTTTTATAATATACCTTTTTGTCTCTTCCACTAGATTATATAACTCATAACTTAGCCTGTTGAACCTCTACATATAAGGCCCCTGTATTACTTCTCTTACCTTAGCCCAATCAGTTCTATCTTGAGGTACCTCGGAGATCAGAGCCTGGCTTTAAGATTTTCAAACTCTCTTTACCTTTAGCCATGATGTAGTTCCAAACCAGATGAGTCAAAGGGAATCTCATGTCAATCTCTTTTTTGTAGCTGTTCAGGCTGATGAGAGAACATAAGGGACTCTACTAACCCTGTGAGGCCTTGGGGATCTTTTGAGAAAAAAGGGGGTGGTTAGTTTTCTAGTATAAGCAGGTCCATTATCTGGTTTATAGACTGAATGGCTTGTGCCACAAGTTTTTAACATACTACCGTAGGACAGTTAGCCATGTCTCGAGAAAGAACTATCTATTGATACCTTTTCATTGGCCCTTTAAAATTTAGAAAGAACACTGAAAGCAATCTTTAGCTCCTGCAACCAACGGTCACAGTGTCCTCTTTTCCTATAAACATTTTTACTGTTATGACTATGAATGCTCTCTCAGGATTGTTTATGTAAGCTAGAGAACATCTACAAGGCCATAGCTAAGGCCATAGTTCTCAGCATCTCTTTCCCTTTAATTATTTTCAATAAGGCCTCACGTAACTGGGTTGTTTACAAAAAGCAACATTCTTCTTGCAGAAAAAGACAGGTGTTACCTTTCTCAGCAGTCAAATCAAGTGTTCTTCCATTCTGTAAGGCAGCAACTTGGGCAAGAGAAGTTAATTTTCTCTGTAAAGAAGCTAATGACTCAATGGATGATTCTACTGACAACGAAAATTGTTGAGATAATTCGGCGGTGGTATGAAGAGAATGGGTTAAAGTTCTTCCAGCCAAACTGGCAGCACAACAGAAGTTACCAAGGAGACTATATTATCAGCCACTACAGGGAGTAAAACAGCTCACTTGATTCTATTATCGGGGGCGGGGGTATTTTAACTCAAATATTCGGCAGGAGTTAGCAAGGTCAACTGAGGACCTAAGGTCATGGGAAGACACAGCAATTCTAATATTTATGCCATAATTCCCTCTTTGTAAATCTAGGGTAGAAGTGTCTGTAGCTGTGCCTCTCACAAAAGTATATGGAGGCTCTGATTCAGGAGAAGCCTTCACTTCTAATTTCTTTTGTAACACCAGTACACAATTACAATTTTGGGGAGCAAAACTCAATCTTAACAATGTAAACAACTTATTTTCTTAAAAAAAAAAAAAAAAAACAACACTAAAAACATTACTTGTTACAAGTTTGGTATCTAACTTTTCCATTACCAATGTTACAAACTTTTGATCATAATAACTTATGAGCCAATAATCTATAACTAAGACATATAAAAACTTTTAAAATCATTCAGAAACAAACTGAAATGGTTGCATACATTTGCTTATTTAAACCAAACAAGATTCTCAATTTCTAGAGAGGAGTTCCTTGTTACCTGATGGATCACAAGCACAGAGATTATTCTAGGAGAAACAACCATCAATTCCACAATACCTGTTTATCAGTATTTTGTAACAACCATTTTAATTGCTGTTTGGAATAAGGGATAGTAAATATTTCTTCAGGTTCTCTTTTAAAACATTTTCATGACTCCATCTTATACACAGCAACAACTTCTTAATAAAGTATTAAAACTTTCTTTGGAGACGAACAAAAATGAATCTGCAAAGCCATTTAGTTCTCTTGTAGTAAACTTAAGATGAAATCTCAACCAATTAGTATCTCTCAACAACCCTTGAAAATTATTTAGAGTAATTATCTTCTCTACCCAAATTTTCTCTGCTGCAACTTACTTAGGATATAACTTAAGTTTCAATTATTGAAAAAGATAATTTTCTGGAGCAACAATTACTTTAAATTTTTAAAGCTTATTGTATAAGAGCAAAACCTTTTAATAAAAATACCGTTTATACACTGAAAGATTTCTAAGTCCTAACTTCTCGTATTGAAATAGAGACAGAAATGTGTACATACTTTCTTATAATGTAGCCATTCCTTGAGGCAAAACTTTTTCATGGTATCACTTAACCTTTTTTTTAAACCCTGTAACAATCTCTATATGTAGGATTTTTAAAAACAAAAATGAATTGGCTGCCTATATTGATGGTGAAATTTCTTCCAGCAAGCATATTCATCAACTTAGTGTTATCATTAACACAACTTATCCTTTGTATAACGGTTATCAATTTTACCTACAAAGTTTAATGTGTTTCCAAGGCAAAGAAATGTAGTTGAAGGAACAAACTAACCCTTTCTTCCATTTGTCTCCAAACTGGTCGTCACTTGTCCCCACTTTGTTTATTAGACTCTATCTTTAAAGACCCTCTTGTAAACGCCCTATCCCTTCACTGTGCCCTCTCCACATTCACAGTCCTTCTGCAACATCTCTTTTCTCTCAAGTTAAGCCAGTCTCCACTCTCAGTGTAGCTCTATCCTTCATGTGCTAATTTATACACGAGGTCAGATTCCAGGGGAACAATTCAACTGTCTATCTATGTCTCTAATTTTTGACAGTCTTTTAAAAGAAGATTTATACTTAAAACATTTCTTATAGCCTTAGTGCTGGAGACCAATTATAAGCTAACTTTCTGTTACAAGCAAAAATCTTTGACTCTTATCACTTTCTGCTGTGTAAATTGAGACCACACTTTTATGGCCCCTCAGTGGTGCACTCAAACACACAAGACTCACACAGACACCTAAGAGTTGCTATCCCTTTAAGAATTGCAGCAGCCGGGAGGGGAGGGGCAGATGCCAAGCCCCGCATCAAGCCTCGGGGCCGCGCTCCAACCGCATGGAGTTCCATTTTATTTTCTTTTTTATCAGAAACATAAATCTACACACACATAACAATGGCAGACATAAACGTAGAGGAAAAGAGAGAAAAACCGAAAACCGACTGACGTTGATCTCACATCGACCAGAGTCAGCCAGCCTAGATTCAGGATGCTGACACAGATGTCAAGGAGAAGAACTATCTCCTGACTATACTCATGGGGGTCTATCAGGCATCCCTGATTCTCTCCCCTGTCCTCCTGGGACGTCTCCCAGGGCGAACAGATGGTGGACACCCAGATATGTCTATCCTTATCCACCCCGCTCTCCCTCTCGGAGAGCAGTCTCACTCACTGAGCATCCGCAAAACAGAAACTGCGATCGCACCAGATTTCCAAGCAGAATACAGACACAGCACAGGTACTAAGCAGAGAATCTTGCCTCAAACTTAGGCAAACTCAGGCATCACTGTGTTTCAGAAACGTAGGATTAGACACATAACAAACTAGCACAATAAGCACACTTTCATTTCAGAAAACCAGAAACCAGAAACCAGACACTCAAAACACTGGCCGGCACACACACATTCCAGAGGGGATCCCATACGTCCAAGGGGTCTTTGGGGTTCTGGGGTGTCACGAAGTTCCCGGCCAACGCACCAAATGTAAGATTAAACTAGAAATACTCCTATTTCAAACTTGGGCTGTTCGAGTATCCCCAAAACCACGAGAGACCTGTCTTGATGCAAATTGCAAGAGGACTTTATTTATCAGCTAGCTGAGGACGAGCTCCTTTCACCCCGAGTGGCTTGGGGAGTTCGACCAGGAGCAGCAACAGTAGGGGGCTTTTAAGGAAAAAGTGAGAAGTTGGGAGGAGTTGGGAGGAGTTAGGCTACAGCTCTTCTCTGGGCAAGGGGGTGGGGTAGCCTTGCTGAAGGAACAAAGAGAGGGAGTGAGCTGTCCTTGGAGTTATCTCTGGGTCTCTGACACAGACAGTCAGGCTAGGTCTTCTTGCTAACAAAGAGCTTCTCACTGGCTGTATTCTCAGAGATTGGGAAACAGGTCTTGGGGGAGCATTTAAAGGCTGTACATTTCAGGGGGAAACACTTTGGGGGTCTTTCAAAGCTTTGCAATTTTATGAGGTCCCATTTGTTGATTCTTGATCTTATAGCACAAACCTTTGCTGTTCTACTCAGGAATTTTTCCCCTGTGCCCATGTCTTTGTGGCTTTTCCCCACTTTCTCCTCTATAAGTTTTAGTGTCTCTGGTTTTTGGGTAGTTCTTTGATCCACTTAGACTTGAGCTTTGTACAAGCAGATAAGAATGGATCAATTTGCATTCTTCTACATGATAACTGCCAGTTGAGCCAGCACCATTTGTTGAAAATGCTGACTTTTTTCCACTGGATGGTTTTAGCTTCTTTGTCAAAGATCAATTGACCATAGGTGCGTGGGTTCATTTCTGGGTCTTCAGTTCTATTCCATCGATCTACCTGTCTGTCTCTGTACCATTACCATGCTGTTTGTATCATAATTGTTCTGTATTTCCTTTGATTTCTCTCTTCAGAATTGTCTCACTTTGTGTTTTCTTTATTGTTTCTACTTCCATTTTTAGATCTTGGAAGGTTTTGTTCAATTTCATTACCTGTTTGGTCGTGTTTTTCTGTAATTCTTTAAGAGATTTTTGTGTTTCCTCTTTAAGGACTTCTAACTGTTTATCAGTGTTTTCCTGTAATTCTTTAAGGACTTCTACCTTTTTAGCAGTGTTCTCTTGTATTTCTTTAAGTGAGTTATTAATGCCTTTCTTAAAAATCCTCTACCAAAACTATGAGATACGATTTTAAATCCAAATCTTGCTTTTTTGCTGTGTTCAGGTATCCAGAACTTGCCCTGGTGGGCGTACTGGGTTCTGATGATGCCAGGTGGTCTTGGTTTCTGTTAGTGAGATTCTTAAGTTTGCTTTTCGCCATCTGGTAATCTCTCGTGTTATATTTTCTAGCTGTCTCTGGCTGGAGCTTGTTCTTCCTGTGATTCTGTTGGCCTCTGTCAGCACTCCTGGGAGTCCAACTCTCTCCTGAGACCCAGTGGTCAGAGCACGCTCTGCAGGCAAGCTCTCCTCTTGCAGGGAAGGTGCACAGAAATCTGGATCTCAGATCCACCTCCTGAATCCTGGGGTCAGAACCCTTTCTTGTAGCCTATTCTCCTTTTGTGGGGGAGGTTTCCAGGGGTCTGGGTCTGAGCTCTGCCTTCTGGCTGAGGATGAAGCCCGGAAGGGACCCTGTCCAAGAAGCTTTGTTGCTTCTCCAGCGCACGTGCTTTCCTGTGTAGACTGGTCTCAGTGATCCCAAGATTCTGGTAGTACTAGGGCCTGCTGAGTTTGTGCCCAAGATGGTGTGGGGCTGGAGCAGAATGGAAAGAACCCCAGCCCCTGGATGGGCATGTTTCCTTTGTCCTTGTTCCTGCTGGCACGCGACCCTCCAGTTTGTATCATAACAGATGTTGCGTTCCATTTGCCAGTGATCTCAAGATCTTGGGTGTGCTAGTGGGCCTGCAGTGTAGAGAGTCCTCTGGGGACCTTGGGACCCTCCACCAAGTTTGAGCCCAAGATGCTGTGGGGCTGGTGCTGACCGGAATAAACCCTAGCTGTTGCTATTTATTTTACACTCCAGATTTTATCCCCCTCCTGGTCTACCCTCTGACTCTTCCCCATCCTATACTTTCTCCCCACCCCCTGTCACCACAAGGATGTTCCCACAGTTCCACCCTCACCCTACCACACCTTTCCAGTCTATGAGGCTTCCAGTCTCTTGAGGGTTAGGTGCATCTTCTCTTACTGAGTCTAAACCTGATGGTCTCTTCTCTATATATGTTGGGGAGTGGGGCTCATATCATCTGGTGTAATATGCTACCTCGGTTGGTAGTCTTGTGTCTGAGAAATCTCTAGGGTCCAGGTTAACTGAGGCTGTTGGTTCTCCAACAGGGTCACTCTACTCTTTAGCTTCTTCCAGCTTTTCCCTAATTCAACAACAGGACTCAGCTGCTTCTGTCCATTGCATGGGTACAAATATTTGCATCTGACTAGTTCAAGTGCTTTTTGGGTCTTCTGGAGTGAGGTCATGATATGTTTGAAAGGACTTTCTAGTTGGACTTTGCATGAAGGCAAAAATCTCAGTGTAATATACAAGTTTAAAGGATATGACTATTTTAGCAACTTACATAAGTATAGCTATACCACACAAAAATTTTCTGATAAACATGCACACTTTTCTGTCATCCTTTTTCTCATAATGCTGATAACTTTTAAAGGCTGGATAAGACAATGAACTTAGCAAGAATTTTAACTTCTGCTTTGACTTCCAGAGATGAAATTGAAATAATATTTTGGTTTTATCATACTTAATATTTTAAACTAATATTTAATCAATATAAGAATCTTTCATGTTGAATATATTTTCACATTTCCCAATTAGTATCATTTCATCATTTTAATACTATAAAATATTATGGACATTATGATTTAGTAGTCTATTTTTAGGAAATATTATTTAAGACATGTTTTCTTTTTTACTAAATCATTTTATATATTTATACTACACATACACATTACATATTTTGCTACCAACTTGAAATTAAAATGGAGACATCTAAATGGCAACATTTTATTTTTAAAAGTACTTCATCAAACCAATATATTTTGCTAAGAACATGGATCAACCACAGAAAGTTGTTTAAAGTACTATATCTAGTACACAAGGCTAATTTATTTTGTGACATTTTTGTTTCAAAATTCTTTTCGGGTAAAAAAAAAAGTGTCTAACTTCCATTATACATGCAAATTAACCAAATTTAAATGTAAAGGTAATTAAACATAACACCCTGTCTAGTATCGTATATTTTCCTATAGAACAGGAGATGTTCAATAGAACTAAGATTTAGGACTGTGTTTTACCCATTCTTTTTTTTTTTTTTTTTTTTAACTTTTATTAGATATTTTCTTCATTTACATTTCAAGTGTTATCCAGAAAGTTCCCTATACCCTCCCCCCTCCCGGCCCTGCTCCCCTACCCATCCACTCCCATCCCTTGGCCCCGGCGTTCCCCTGTATTGGGGCATATAAAGTCTGCATAACCAAGGGGCCTCTCTTCCCACTGATGGCCAACTAGACCATCCTCTTCTATATATGCAGCTAGAGACACGAGCCCAGGGGGTACTAGTTAGTTCATGGTTATTCTTCCACTTATAGGGTTGAAGACCCCTTCAGCTCCTTGGGTACTTTCTCTAGCTCCTTCTCCTTGGGAACCCTGTGTTCCATCTAATAGCTGACCGTGAGCTTCCAACTCCATGTTTGCCAGGCATTGGTATATTTTCCCCCGAGACAGCTATATCCAGGCCCTTTCAGCACCATATTGCTGGCATATGCTATAGTGTCTATGTTTGGTGATTGATTGTGTGATGGATCCCTGGCAGCCGCAGTCGTTGGGTCCATCCTTTGGATTCAGCTTCACAAATGTTCTCTTTAACTCTTTCAATGTGTGCTTTGTTCTTAATTCTAGGAAGGGGTGACGTGTCCACATTTTGATCTTCCTTCTTCTTGAGTATCATTTGTTTAGTAAATTGTATCTTGGGTAGTCTAGGTTACTGGGCTAATATCCACATATCAGTGAGTACATGTTATTTGAGTTCTTTTGTGATTGGGTTACTTCACTCAGGATGATGACCTCAAGATCCATCCATTTGCCTAGGAATTTCATATATTTATTGTTTTTAATAGCTGAGTAGTACTCCATTGTGTAAATATACCAAATTTTTTGTATCCGTTCCTCTGTTGAGGGACATCTGGGTTCTTTCCAGTTTCTGGCTATTATGAATAAGGCTGCTATGAACATAGTGGAACATGTGTCCTTGTTACCAGATGGAATATNTGCGTCGATATTCATAAGGGAAATTGGTCTGAAGTTCTCTATCTTTGTTGTGTCTTTATGTGGTTTAGGTATCAGAGTAATTGTGGCTTCATAGAATGAATTGGGTAGTGTGCCTTCAGATTCTATTTTGTTGAATACTTTGAGAAGAACTGGAACTAGGTCTTCTTTGAAGGTCTGATAGAACTCTGCACTAAACCAATCTGGTCCTGAGCTTTTTTTGTTTGGGAGACTATTAATGACTGCTTCTATTTCTTTAGGAGATATAGGGCTATTTAGGTCATTAATCTGATCCTGGTTTAACTTTAGAACTTTGTATCTGTCTAGAAAGTTATCCATTTCATCCAGATTTTCCAGTTTTTTTGAATATAACCTTTTGTAGCAGGATCTGATGGTGTTTTGGATTTCCTCAGGATCTGTTGTTATGACTCCCTTTTCATTTCTGATTTTGTTGATTCGGATGCTATCCCTGTGCCCTCTAGTGAGTCTGGCCAAGGGTTTGTCTATCTTGTTGACTTTTTCAAAGAACCAGCTCCTGGTTTGATTGATTCTTTGGATAGTTCTTTTTGTTTCCACATGATTGATTTCACCCCTGAGTTTGATTATTTCCTGCTGTCTACTCCTCTTAGGTGACTTTGCTTCCATTTGTTCTAGAGCTTGCAGATGTGCTGCCAAGCTACTGGTGTAAGCTCTCTCCATTTTTTTTTTTTTTTTTTTTTTTTTTTTTTTTTTTTTTTTTTTTTTTTTTTTTTTTTTTTTTTTTTTTTTTTGTAGGAACTCAGAGCTATGAACTTACCTCTCAGGAATGCTTTCATTGTGTCCCATAAATTTGGGTATGTTGTGGCTTCATTTTTATTAAACTCTAGAAAGTCTTTAATTTCTTTCTTTATTCCTTCCTTGACCAAAGTACCATTGAGTAGGTTGTTGTTCAGTTTCCAAGTGAATGATGGTGTTCTGCTACTTATGTTGTTATTGAAGAGCAGCCTTAGTCCATCGTGATTTGATAGGATGCATGGGACAATTTCAATATTTTTGAATCTGTTGAGGGCTGTTTTGTGGCCAATTATGTGATCAATTTCGGAGAAGATGCCATGAGGTGCTGAGAAAAAGGTATATCCTTTTGTTTTAGGATGAAATATTCTGTAGATATCTGTTAAGTCCATTTGTTTCATAGCTTCCGTTAGTTCCACTGAGTCTCTGTTTACTTTCTGTTTCCAGGATCTGTCCATAAGGCCATTGACACATACAAAAAACTTTCACTTTGCAAGTTATGTGGAACTTACAAAGAGTGCATAGTTATTGTGTTAGTGCTTTAAGGTCATAGCAATACTGAGATTTTTACATATTTTTTCTGCTCATAGAGCCAAGTAAAGTGTGAAATTCAGATTTTCTGTTTCTGTGATTTATGTTATTGAAAATAGTTTCTCCTTCTGTAGTTTGTACACATTTTGTATGACAAATGCTTTTATATATAGCATATATATTCCAGTGATGATTAATGATCATAATTTCTGTCATTTCTCCTATTTTAAATTAAGACATGTAGCTATTAATTAATCAAATTAAGATTTAATATTATGAAATTAAACTTGTAAGCTTTCTCAACAGTGGATTATAAAGGAGAGAAAGCTTCAGTTCAATAAAGAGTTAACTTAAAAAGAATTTATACTTTTTACCTACTAAATATATACTGTTACAACATTTATTTTATACACTGAAATGTCAAGAGTTGTCACATCTTTTGACATTTTGACAGCTTTTTAGTAGAATAAGAGAGAGGTGTTTCTATAATAGGTAAAGGATGAACTAGATCAGCATTGGAGATTTCAAAACAGTAATAATTCTGCTGGCTTACTATTGACTTTCTTATATTGTGTAGTGAATGAGCATTTTTTTTTTTCAAAAATTAAGTAACAAATGATGTCAACTCTGGAATATTTTCCACATTTTTGTAAGTACAATATATTGACTTAATCTATAACTTGCTCAACAGTTCATGTATGACCTAAAAAAAATTAAAACATTATAAACATTATTTTAAAACTGAGATATTTAAACCATTATGGTTTTCTAAGAAAATTGTTACAATCTGCTAATTTTTATAGTGAAATAAAAATGAGGTGTGGTTGTACACACTTATAATCCCAACACTTAAGTGGCTTAGTGAAGCAATTGTTGCAAACTCATGGCCTGTTGAAAATACAATAACACTTTGTATGCATAAACAAAACAACAATAAAAAATGAAAGTAGTATTATGTTTCACTTTAGAGAATAGAAAATGAATACATTGGACATTTGATTATGTATGACAAATAAGAAAATATCACATACATATACACCTGTTTATGTTTTCATTTCTTTTTCTCATATGATTTAGTCTTCCTAGTATTAGAATGAACTAAGAAAGAAAGAAAGAAAGAAAGAAAGAAAGAAAGAAAGAAAGAAAGAAAGAAAGAAAGAAAGACTCTTTCTTTCTTATTCACTTTACATCCTGCTAACTTACCCCCTCCTGTTCACCTCCCCCACAATCTCCCTTTTCCTCTGAGTATTTCCCCTACCCTACCCTGGCACTTCAAGTCTCTGAAATGCTAGGCACTTTCCCATTGATTCTAGGCAAGACAGCCCAGCTAGTAGAACATATCCCAGAGACAGGAAACAGCTTTTAGGACAGCACACATTCCAGTTGTTCTGGACCCACATGTAGGTCAAGCTACACTTTTCCTACATATAAGCAGGGAGGCTTAGGTCTAGGCAGTGTAAGTTTTTTGGTTGGTGACTCAGACTCTGAGAGCTCCAAGGATCCAGATTAGTTGACTCTTTGGTCTTAAGGGTGGAATTCCTATGCCCTTAGGGGCCTGCAATCCTTCCTCTTATTCTTAGATGAGAGGTCACAAGCTCTATCCACTGTTTGGTTGTCAGTGTCTGTATCCATCTGAGTCAGCTGCTAGGTGGAGCCTCTCAGGGGACACCATGATCCTGTCTGTAAGCATAACAGAGTATCATAAATACTGTCAGGGATTGGTGCTTGCCCATGGAATTAGTCAAAATATGCCTGCTTGTTGGGTGGTTATTCCCTCAGTCTCTACTCCAGCCCCTGTTCTTGCATTTCTTGTAGACAGGATAAATTTTGGGTTAAAAGTTTTATGGGTGGGTTGATATCTTTACTGATCCACTGGGGCTCCTGCCTGGCTACAAGAGGTAGTTTTTGCAAGATCCTTATTCCCAATATTATGAGCCACAACTAAGGTAAACCACATTGATTCTTGGGCGTCTCCCTTATCCCAGTCCTGGAGATGCTTACCCTACCACATCCTTACCCCTATCACTTGAAAATTTCCACTTATTTTCATGGTCATTTAGCCACCTCTTCAATTCTTCCCCACACCTGTTCTTTAACTTCCATCTCCCTCCCCTTTTCCCCTTCCTCCCAGTTCCCTTCCTGCATATGGCTCTTATGGCTAGAACTAGTTTTAGAACATGAATCCTTTGATTTTTAAAATTTAGCTGAAACCCAAAGATCTCCATATTAAATCATTTTTCCAGTTTTAAAGTAGTGTTTCCTAATAAGTCAATCAAACTCAATTGAAAGCAATATTATATTTTACATGTACATAAAATCTACCACACTCGCTGTTATGGTAACTTATTCTAGGACCTCTAAGTGGTATTTTCTTTTATTCCTTCTGATCATAAAATGGCTCATGGGGAAGATCATTTGCTGTCAAGCTTGATGACCTATGTCTTATCTCTAGAGCCCACCTGTAGGATGGATACAAGTGACATTCTTGAAGTTTGTTCTCTGATCTATACTAGTTACACATACACATTCTTAAGCAATACAATAAAGTAAGTATAAGATGAACTTCTCCAATGGTGAATAAACTTCAACTTATTTTTTCTTTATAAAATTAGTTAGCTTTTATTATGCTCTAGCATATAATGTTATAACCTAAATGTTTGTCCACCTAAAAGCTCATTTCCATTTTTATAAAATTATGTATTAGTTATTGTTGACTCTAAGTTTTCCAAGTGGTTTATTAATTACAAAACAAGAAAATGCAAACAAGACATGTTTTGTTATTATCAAACTCTTCTGTAACCTAAAAAACAATCTTATACCCACGTACCTATATATGTACCAATAATTGTAAAACAAGAAAGAAATAATCTTTAAATTCAGGGTTTCTTTTTAAATAAATTTTCAGTAGCAAAAGCTGAAGAAGGAAATTTTAGTCTTTATTTTTTAAATTTTTTAATGGTTGTTTTATTTATTTACATTTCATGTGTTATCCCCTATCCCAGTTTCCCCTCATCTCCCTGCTTCTATGAAGGTGCTGCCCTTCCCACATACCCTCTCCTGCCTCCCTGTCCTAGCATTCCCCTATGCTGCTTCATGGAGTCTCCACAGGACCAAGGGCCTCCCCTCCCATTGATGTCAGATAAGGCCATTCTCTGCTACATATGCAGCTAGAGCCATGGGTCTCTCCATGTGTACTCTGTGGTTGGTGGTTTATTCTCTGGGAGCTCTGAGGGGGGGGGGGTTGTTGATAACTGTTGTTCTTCCTATGGGCTTACAAACCCCTTCAGCTCTTTCAGTCCTTCCCCTAACTCTTCCATTGAAGTCCTCATGCTCATTCCCATGGTTGGCTACAGGTACCTGCATCTATATTGGTAAGAATCTGGCAAAGTCAGGAAACAGCTGCATTAAGCTTAGCAATCACTTCTTGGCATCAGCAATCCTGTCTGGGTTTGGTGACTGTATATGGGATGGATCCCCAGGAGGGGCAGTTTCTGGATGTCCTTTCCTTCAGTCTCTGCTCCACTCTTTGTCCCTGTATTTCTTTTATGCAGGAGCAATTCTGGGTTAATATTTTTGAGAAGTGTGGGTGGTCCCACCCCTCAACTGGTGACCCTGCCTAACCTCTCCATGTGGTCTCTATAGGTTCTCTTTCCCCTTTTTTGCTCATTTCAGCTAATGTCATCCTAGTTGGGTCCTGGGAGCCTCTTACTTTCCTGGCATCTGGGACATTCTAATGGCCACCCCCAGTTCCCTATTTCCCATTGCTACACACTTCTGTTCAATTTCCTGACCCTCTGTAAATCTCCCCCATCTTCCATACATGATCTTTTCCCCTCTTTTTCCCTCCCTATTCTTCTCTTCCTCCCAAGTCCTTCCCAGCCTCTACATCCTGTAACTATTTTGTTTCCCCTTCTAAGTAGAACAGAAGCATCTACATTTTGGTTTTCCTTCTTGAGCTTCATATGGTCTGTGGGTTGTATCATGTGTATTCTGAGCTTTTTTCCTAATACCCACTTATCAGTGAGTACATACCATGTTTGTTCTTTTGTGAATGGTTTCCATCTATGCCCTGTAGCTGACCCTGTGCCAAAGGTATCTGAACCCCAATCCCACCTCGAACAAGTTAGTCTCCCAGGAATCTGTAAACTTGCCACAACCTTTCCTCCATCTACAAAATAGAAAGAAAAAATCAGGTTAAGAATCCAATATCTTTGGATCTATTTTAAGTACTTTCTGGCACTGTATGGGTACTGTATATGTTTTCTGATCAATTGTACCATATTTATGATATTGAAAGTTCAGTGTTATATATTACATTCCAGTACAATGAAGTGCTGTTATGCACATACAGGTAAAAATTTTAGCGTTTACCACAGTAGGCACTTTCAAAAGCAAAAATATGCCTCTTTCACTTAATGATCAACTTTTGGTCTTTCTCAGTCAAGTTTTCATCTTATTTATTTTGCAGGAATTTTGTTTATCTGGCTTGGATTTGCAAATCCAAGTACATTTTTGAATATAAAAAGAAATATTACTCATGGATTTAAAAATTCTACAGCCTAAAATGAGATATTTTATGTTCATAAAATAAATTTCCTTAACATTAATTAGAACTGACAATTTTATATAGTTTAAACCAATGGTATCAAAATATAAAAAGCCATATTAATGATTTATTTTAATGCCATTTTCTCTAAGGTTTACATTTTTGCTGCAGAAAAATAGAAATTATTTCGTTGAATTATTCTTTACATAATTTAATGATGTTAAGTACAAAAATAGATATGTATACACATAATGAATGTTCCTGAGTTTATATAGAAAAGAAAATTTTTTTGAAGTTATAAAATAATCAAGGGCTGGTAACTCTCCTCCTGTCTTTGGAAATAGTATCTATCTTTTGAATTTATACTTTTATTCATGTAACAACTGTTAATGCTGTTATGTACGTTCCATGTTATATCTTCACACATGTACATATAAACAATGACTGTTTTTACAGTTATCCTCTGTTCACAGACATTAGTATACTAAGGTTTAAATAAATTAACTAGAGATCCACACATAGGACACTTAAAAATGGAAGCTGGCAAGTTATACTTATATGTTTAAAATTTTAAAGGAAGTACATTGTGTTTATAGCAGATTTATTTTCTTTTGGCTCAGCAGTTAGAAGTACTTAATTGAAGGGCTCAAAATTAGTTCTCAAAAACCATGACTGATAATTCAACTTCAGGTGTATCTGTACATTCTGGCCTCCAGGAGTGCAAACCAATACACTGATAGACATATACAAAATCAACAATACAAGTGACCTAAAAAGAAATATTACATTTTTGAACTTCATGTTTGATATGATGGTACCAATATAAACATGTTGTTTGTAAAATCCTCCCCAGCAACTATTAATTGCATGAAGTTGTTGAAAAGCCAAAATATTACACACACAAATAATAACTTATTTGGTGGCTGTTTCATACATTAATGACTTAAAATTTAAATTTAAATAATTCATTATCATTTTGAATATTTCACTCATTGAAAAATAGAACAATGAAAATAATATCCATCAGTTGATATTTTATTATCTCCACGGATGTTAGAAATATTTACATTAAAATAAACAAGACAGTAACTACATTCTTTTAAATTATAATCTCACATAATTTTTATTAAAATGGATGTAATTTCAGTTTTAGATAGACTAAAACCAAATTATATATGCAGAATATATATGCATATATATCCATGCTTAACAATTTAAATTATCATGGCTTGATCAATATACACTATAGTATTAAATTATAGAATTGTATTTGAAATACATTAACTTTGTAATGTTTATTTGTTCTTTTAAAGCAATATTCTATATTAGTTTCTTCTTATATAACTCTCCTTAAATAATCTAACAATAACATTGCTTTATATATTACATTCAGAATTCAGTAAGTCTTTTGTCCTGATGATATTAGTTCCATTTTAAATACTTTGAAAGTCATTGGTATTTTTCATCCCGTACATTATTATTGTATTATTAAAATAGTCTTACTTACTAAACAACATATTATTCATATTCAAAGTTTTCATAAACCTTTAGATAATCACAATTGGTTTGTTGACAAAAGTAGAATTGAGAATTACTAAATTCTAAATTACAATTTTGAAGCATTGAAAATTTAAACCTCATTAAAATTATATTTGAGTAAAATCACCAATTAATTTCTAATTACCATGATTATATATCTTTATTTTTAATGAAATAAGTATTATAAGAATTAATATATCACATTTTATAAAACATTTTTTCATAAAGTATGCTGTAAAAAAATAAATATAAAAAATTCCTTTCCTATACGAAGATAAATCAGTGAATAAAATGTAAACGAGATGCTTATTTTTATTTTAAAATGTTGCATAAATTGTCTTATTTAGATGTGAGAGTTTTATGAAAGAATAATCAGTAATTACTTCAGTATCATGTAAAAGTTAAGGACAATCTTGGGAAAATTCTATACATTTTTTTGGACACAATAATAATTTATGTAATACCACAATATGCTATGCATTAAATGTATTAAAATTAATAACTTGCATCTGATCACAATATTAACTATAGGCCAAGCTGAAATTCAGAGCTGAGGTCTTCTGGTACCTGTGGCTTAGACTTTCCTTCTGTCTTGTGGACTCTAGGAATTCAAAAGTATCCTCATTACAATATTTAGCATAAATATAGTTATAATTTACAATATAAGTGGAATTGTACATTAATATACTTAAATGTGGTATCATTTCATTTCTTCCAGAGTCAAAATATTTTCGGTCTTGATGTCATTGAAACACCAGAAGGAGATAAGATGCCACAACTAATTGTTCAAAAGGAGTTAGATAGAGAAGAGAAGGATACCTATGTGATGAAAGTAAAAGTTGAAGACGGTGGCTTTCCTCAAAGATCCAGTACAGCTATTTTGCAAGTAAGTGTTGCTGATACAAACGACAATCACCCAATCTTCATAGAGAAGGAAATTGAAGTCAGTATACCAGAAAATGCTCCTATAGGTTCTTCAGTGACACAGCTCCATGCCACAGATGCAGATATAGGTGAGAATGCCAGAATTCACTTTTATTTCAGCAACCTAGTCTCCAACATCGCTAAGAGACTGTTTCATCTTAACACCACTACTGGACTTATCACTGTCAAAGAACCACTGGATAGGGAAGAATCACCAAGTCACAAGTTATTGGTTTTAGCAACTGATGGTGGATCAACACCAGCAAGAGCAACGGTGCTGGTAAATGTCACAGATATCAATGATAATGTCCCATCGATTGACATAAGATACATTGTAAATCCAACCAATGGAACCGTGCTTCTTTCCGAGAATGCTCCGCTTAACACTAAAATTGCTCTCATAACTGTAATGGATAAGGATTCTGAACATAATGGTAGGGTGACATGCTTCACAGATCATGAAGTTCCTTTCAGATTGCGACCAGTATTCAGTAATCAGTTTCTCTTGGAGACTGCTGCATTTCTTGACTTTGAGTCCACAAGAGAATATGCCATAAAATTACTGGCTGCTGATGCTGGCAAACCTCCTTTGAATCAGTCATCCATGCTCCTGATCAAAGTAAAAGATGAAAATGACAATGCTCCGGTTTTCACTCAGTCTTTCATAAGCCTTTCCGTTCCTGAGAATAACTCTCCTGGTGCACAGTTGACAAAAATCAGTGCAACAGATGCAGACAGTGGACAGAATGCTGAAATAAGCTACATGCTAGGTTTTGATGCACCACCTGATTTCAATCTGGATCGACGTACAGGCATCCTGACTGCAGTGAAGAAACTAGATAGGGAAAATCAGGAAAAGTATTACTTTACAGTTCTGGCACAGGACAATGGAATTCCACCCTTAATGTCCAATGCCACTGTCTTCGTGACTGTTCTTGACCAGAATGATAATAGCCCAATTTTCACTCACAATGAATATAACTTCTATGTTCCTGAAAGCCTTCCAAAACATGGCACAGTAGGGCTAATAACTGTGACTGATCCTGATTACGGGGAGAATTCTGCAGTTACTCTCTCCATCTTAGATGTGAATGATCAATTCACTATTGATCCACAGTCTGGTGTCATCAGGCCAAATATTTCATTTGACAGAGAAAGACAAGAATCCTATACTTTCTATGTAAAAGCTGAGGATGGTGGTAGGGTATCACGTTCTTCAACTGCTAAAGTAACCATAAATGTGGTTGATGTCAATGATAACAAACCAATTTTTATTGACCCTCCCTCCAATTACTCCTTTGAATGGGTTCTACCATCCACAAATCCTGGCACAGTCGTCTTCAAGGTTGTTGCAATTGATGATGATATTGGCATGAATGCAGAGGTTCAGTACAGCATTGTTGGAGGAAATACAAAAGGATTGTTTATGATTGAACAAATATCAGGTAACATCACATTGAAGGAGAAGTGCATGGTTTCAGATCTTGGTTTACACCGAGTCATAGTCAAGGCTAATGATTTAGGACAACCTGATTCTCTCTTCAATGTTGTAAATGTCAATTTCTTTATAAATGAGTCCGTGCCCAATGCCACACTGATTTATGAGCTGGTGCGCAGAAGTATTGACGCACCTGCAAATCAAAATACTGAAACGACGAGTACATCCTCACCAACCACTGACTATGTCAAGATCATGGTTGCCATTGTGGCTGGCACCATAACTGTCGTCCTAGTTATTTTCATCACTGCTGTAGTAAGATGCCGCCAACCACAACACCTTAAGGCTTCTCAAAAAAACAAACAGAATTCTGAGTGGGTTACTCCAAACCCAGAAAACAGGCAGATGATTATGATGAAGAAGAAGAAGAAAAAGAAGAAGAAGCATCCCCCCAAGAACCTGCTGCTTAATTTTGTCACTATTGAAGAAGCAAAGCCAGATGATGGTGAAAATGAGAGAAACAGTGTTACACTAGATCTTCCCATTGAGCTGGAAGAGCAAACCATGGGAAAATACAACTGGGGCACTACACCTACTACCTTCAAGCCTGATAGCCCTGATTTGGCTCGACACTACAAATCTGCCTCTCCCCAGCCTGCATTCCAGATCCAGCCTGAAACGCCCCTAAACTCAAAGCACCACATCATTCAGGAACTGCCTCTTGATAATACCTTCGTTGGCTGTGATTCCATCTCCAAGTGCTCCTCCAGCAGTTCTGATCCCTACAGTGTTTCTGAGTGTAGCTATCCAGTGACAACTTTCAAGGCCCCCGTGTCTGTGCATACCAGACCGGTAGGTAATCCAAGTTTCTAAGTAATCCTTTTAACTTATTACTCTCATTCTTTTCACTTGATATAGAATTGTAATGAACATTGATTTTTAAGAAGGAACAAAACAATCATATTGCATATAATATTCAAATAGGAATATGAAATCATTTAAATTTGGTAGACAGTACAAAATGAATGCTAAGTTAGGAAAATTTGATTATTATAAGGGTAATTTTGTCTATAGGTGGCAGTGTCATGCTTTTTGCTAGAGTGCATCATGGAAATATCACTTAATAAAGATTATAACACTACCTGATTTACCACAGTATTCATGAGATTCAGAAAAGCCTGGGCAACTTGCCTAATAGGAAAACATTTTCTAATCTGATAAGTAGCTATCAAACCAAATAGTCCTGTGAATCCTTGCTTGATGGGGGCAAATCTGCAAAGAACTGAGGTATTAAATGATGCTAACATATCCAGTGTTCTTTCCTATGACATCATTCCACATACTCTCAACAATGAAGAGTTTCAATGTCAGGAAGTCAAAATATTTTGACTTATGGCAAAATTTTAAAACACTTTAAGGACCTGAAGGGTTGCTCATTCTCATTTTCCAGTCAAGTAAGAAATGGATAAACATCTTCATTTTAGGGTTACCAGTTAAATATTTGTATTTTCAAGGTCCATCAGGAACCATTCTTAAATAATAATGACTTTTAAAAATGGAGCATATTTGCGTTTCCTAATGGGCATGAAATGAAATTAGAGCCAAGTAACAACTAAGAAATCTGGGTACAAGAATCTCAAACCCAATATATTTCAGAAAACAAGAGTTTACACAGTGCTCTACAATTAGTATTCCATGGAGAAATAAAGTACAAATTTATCCAGAAGTTTATAACTATATTAAATGAATTAAGTAAGTTATTTCCTTAATAAAGTTAAGTAATAGAATTTTTCTACTTTTTTATCTCAATGTCCTGTGGCCTGTTGATTTTATTATTTCAATTGGATAATAGTGAATTAGAAAATCCATTTCCCATGAATTAACTTGATTTATTAACTTATTCAGGCTTAATGTACTGGTTATAAAGTGAAATTTTGATTAATTCCTTTTCTTTTTTTTTTTTTTCAACATTTATTAGATATTTTCTTCATTTACATTTCAAGTGTTATCCAGAAAGATCCCTATACCCTCCCACCTCCCGGCCCTGCTCCCCTACCCAACCGCTCCCACATCTTGGCCCTGGCGTTCCCCTGTACTGGGGCATATGAAGTCTGCATGACCAAGGGGCCTCTCTTCCCACTGATGGCCAACTAGGCCATCCTCTTCCATATATGCAGCTAGAGACATGAGCTCGGGAAGTACTAGTTAGTTCATGGTTATTCTTCCACCTAGAGGTTTGAAGACCCCTTCAGTTCCTTGGGTACTTTCTCTAGCTCCTTCTTCCTTGGGAGCTCTGTGTTCCATCTAATAGCTGACTCTGAGCTTCCACCTCCATGTTTGCCAGGCATTGATAAATTCCTTTTCATTGAAAGTTATAGATACTAAAAGAAGCCTATGAGGTTCAAGAAAACAGTGCAAATAATTGACCATAATTTGAAGAACAGTTTGAAATTTAATGATAATTTGAGGCTATACACTTTAACATACACAAATTAAAAGTACTGATATTAATACATTTCTTTAAATCACACAGTAAAGGTAAGGTTTAAATCAACAGTAAGTCCATTTTTTTATTGTGCTATGCTGTAAAGAAAAGTAAAACCCTACTTGCTTCTAGGATTCCAGTTATGCTTTGAATAAAGTTAGAGGTGTTTCTACAGTTTAGATTAGTTATGATACTCTGCATTATCAATGACAAATATAATAAATGTCTATCATGTCCAAAGACCATGTTTTTGCTTATATTCAACCATTCAAGTGGACACTCTTGTTTCCTCATTCTTACCACCATTATTCTGTTTCTTAGGAATATTTCTTTCCTTTTTTTTTTTTTTTTTTCATTGTTTCCTTCATTTTGGTTTATCAAGACAGGGTATATCTCTGTAGTCATAAGTGTCCTGCAACTCATTTTATAGACCAGGCTGGCTTCAACTCCAGAGATTCACCTGCCTCTGTTTCGTATGTGCTGGAATTAAAGCTATGAACCACCATTGTCCAGCAGAAATAAGAATGTTTATTATCAGTAATACTTTAAGAGTATTTCTTTTTGTACTTTCTCACTTGTTTTAAAAATGCATACTGGGGGATCCATCCCATAATCAGTCATTAAACTCAGACACTATGGCATAGGACAGCTAGTGCCTACTTAAGGGACCCTGATATAGCTGTCTCATACAGAAGTGGATGCTCATAATCATCTATAAGAGGGAACACAGGGCCCACAATGGAGAAGCTAGAGATAGAACCCCAGGAGCTGAAGGGGTCTGCAACCCTAGAAG